>JBBPNR010000950.1:0-14726 GCA_038091015.1 Boletus vermiculosoides
GCTGGTAATAACATCCTCAGTAGGACATCTTGGCAAGGTTCCCTTTGAAATTGCATGGATGACCTCCATGTCATGCATATCATAGTAAAGAACCTTCCCCAACAAGATCTGCTCACAAAGATCCTACAATTACTACAACTAAGAGGAACACAAATAAAATGAGAACAGACCTGCAACATGATACATCCGAATGAGAATACGTCACTCGGCTGTGTTGTGATAGCCTTGGGCAGATTATTATTGTCTTCTTGGAGGACGAGCAACTCAGGAGCCATCCAGCAGATTGATCCTTTGCCTTGAAATGATGTGGTAAACATGGATCCAAGTCCCAAACCACATAGCAGTGTCAACAAGCCAAAATTGGTGATGCACACCCTTCCAGTTGCATAAATGAGCACGTTCAACTAGCTCATGGGTTATTACACTGGATAGTAGAAGGACAAAAACATCTACGCCTGAAAGATCTCCATGGACAACCAATTGTGAATGCACTATTAACCACCACATCATCAGCAAGGATAGTTCTGCCTCATGTATAATCACATATGATACTGTAGGCCAGCAGCAACATCATTAAGCTGCGAAATGAAGCTCAACATCAGGCTACCATCCAGTGATGGCAGTCAAAAGTGTTATGATATGTAATATTTTCAAACTTTTCTCTACGAACACTTATACAACATTTTACTTCAACTATTTAGACACATTGCACGTGACCGTGGGAAAGGTCACCTGATCACAATGATGTCATAGCACGTGTTATTAATTTCCGCTCTTCTCTCACGGTGCTACACTTCTTTTTCCCATCATCAACTTCTTCTTCTCACACTCGTGTACTTTCATTTAACCATACTTAGTCATTACCATTTACAGCACTTAGTCCGTGCTCACTTCTCATCAGTATATAAACCTGTACATTATATCGTAGCACCTCAGTCTAATCCACTTGTCATTCCTGTCCTCCTGGCGTCTACGGTTCAGGTTGGAAGTTCTGATTAAGGACTAAGACTATTCTCTTTACTCTCCTCGCCAGCTTTAGTGTAACGCTGCAAAGCGGTCATCCGGCTAGTGGTTGCCTTAGGGTTCCATTACAAAAAGTATCACTTACTAGAACCAACCAATGGAGAGTTGTAAGGTTTGCATTGTGTTCTTCAAGATAAGATGTGAGAGTGCCATTCTTGGCCCATGGGCAAATCATGGCAGGAAAGTTGCCAAAGTTGATAGTTGTGCCAAATAATGGCAGAATATTGGGATGGTCCAAGCTGAGCCATACCACGACCTCCTGATGAATTCACTGTGGAGTTGTCTCATTAATGAACAAAACTGAACTTTGAAATTCAGGATGTGCACCATCAGTTGTTGGAACAGCTTATCTTCAGCAGAATACATTTTGATGACTTTGATGGCAATCTGAGGGGTGTCAGCTAGGTTAGATGACCACCAGGGGATGATGTACATCATTTGACTGCCCACAGACATGGAATGTGCCTTCGTATAGATCAGCGAAAGTTCCGGCTGTGGAGTGATGTTCTCCTTCTTCTCATGTCATGCAACCAGTGAGATCATTTGGAAATATGGTTCGGCTTTCCTCCAAATGGATTTGTGGACAGCTCAAACTGGACAGGATAAGACTTACATATTACAGAAACCACATGCAGTCAGCAATGGTTGTCCTCCAGGTACTATAGTAGTTACTTAATGATTTCCAGAGCTCACGGTGTTCTGACTCAAGATGTCCTGCAGGAGGATAAGTCTACATCATGAATACATAATGAAATGCCTAACAAGAGCATCAACGTCTGCACTATGGCCTTCACTAGGTGTCACAGGCATGCCTGACAACTATAATGGGGTTTGTTGGACATGCCAAATGCATGATGCAAGAAACATAACATACCATTCCCATTGCCAGTGTGGTACCAACAGTTGGATTGCAGGGATGAGCATGGGCCTAGGACAGACATGGTAGCACAGTTCCTAAAATGAATGGACAACACACACCTTGATGAAAGGATCATTACCACTTGGGGTGCTTTCTTTGCCTCATTGGTCTTGTTTCATCTTTAGAAATTACAAAGGACAATACAATGCAAGAAGGGCAATAATGTCTGTGAGACGGCAGTACAACAGAGAGTTGGCAATCACTCACTCGCTGGATGGGACATGAGAGAGGAGAGACAGTCTGTGAGACACCAGCCTAACTGCAGGTAGGGAGTTGATGGTCACTTACAACCTGGAGGGAATAAGGGCTTGGTGATGCAGCAGAACAAGCAGGGAGCAGACAATAACTTACAATCTTGACAAGACACAAGACAGGATAGATGATGTATAAGACAGTAGCATGAACAGGGAACTGACAATCACTTGCTGGCTGGATGGGACATGAGGAAAGGCGGTTGGTGAAAGACTTTAAAGGGCAACATTAGCAAGAAACCAATGATCACTCACATCCTAGATGAGACACAAGAAGGGACCAATGGTCTGTAAGATAGCAACATGAGCAGAGAGCTGACAATCACTCACATCCTTGATGGGACATGGATAGAGAAGGATGCTCTGAGACAGCAATGTGAAAGGACAATCACTTATGGCCTATGTGGACTGCGAGAAGGGAGAGACAGTGTATAAGATAGCAGCATGAGCAGGGAGCCAATGATTACTCACGAACTGGATTGCAAGCAGGAAGGGAAAGACAGGATGTGAAAGAGTAAAACAAGTAGGGAGATGATGATTGCTCACATCCTAGATGGGACGCAGAAAGGGTGAGACAGTCAGTGAGACAGCAACACAGGTACTGAATCGACGAGGACTCACAGCCTAGACAGGATGCGAGATGTAGAGACAGTTTTGTGAGACAACAGTACGAATAGCTGATCATTACTCATGAGCTGGATTGGCCAGAGAAAAAAGAGGAGTGTATGAGACAGTAGCACAAGCAAGGAGCCAACTATCACTCACAAACTGGATTGGATGTGGGAAGGGATGAACAGACTGTGAGACAGCATGATTAGCAGGGAAACAAGGTCACTCACATCCTGGATGGAATATGGGAAGGAAGACAGTCAGTGAGATGGCAGCACAGGGAAGCAGCCAATGACCACTCACAGCCTGAATGAGACATAAGAAAGCAAAGACAGGTTGTGAGATAGTGGGTGAGGAAGAAGCAGATGATCACTCACAAACTGAATTGGATGAGTGAAGAAAGAAATGGTCTGTGAAACAGCAGCACAAGCAGAGAGACAATGGTGACTCACCTTCTGGATGGGACACAAGAAGGCAGAGACAGTCTGTCAGACAATAGCATGAGCACAGAGCCAACGCTCACTCATGGCCTGGATGGGCCACAAGAAGAGAAAGACAGTCAGTGAGATAATGAAGCAAACAAGGAGTAGATGGTAACTCACATCCTGTATAGCATATGAGAAGGAAGCCACAGTATGTGAGACAGCAGCATGAAGTGGGAGCCAACAATCACTTACAAGCTACATGGGACATGAGAAGGGAGACAGTTGGTGAGACAGCAAAATGAACAGGAAACCAATGATTACTCACTTGCTAGATTGAAGGTGAGAAGGGGCAAATAGTATGTAAGATAACAGCACGAGCAGGGAGCCAATGCACACTCACAGCCTAGATGGGTAGTGAGGATGGAGGCACATCAGTGAGACAGCAATACAAGCAGGGAGCCCACAATGACTCACTTGCTGTATTGAAAGTGAGAATGGAGAAACAGTTCGTGAGATACCAGCATGGATAGGGAGTTGGCAACCACTTACTTGCTAGATGACACACAAGGGGGGAGAGATGTTCAGTCAAACAGCACCACAAGCAGGGAAGCAGCAATCACTCACTTGCTAAATGGGACATGAGAAGGGAGAGAATCTCTGTGAGACAGTAGTGCAATCCATAAGCTAATGATCACTTACTTGCTGGATGGGACATGAGAAGGGACATGTAGTCTGTGGGACAGCAGCACAAGCAATGAACTGATGGTCACTTATGATAGATTACTCACTGGCTAGTAGGATGTGAGATGGAAAAGACAGTTTGTGAGCTGGCAGCACAAGCAGGGAGCTCATGACCACCCACACCCTGGATGGGACACAAGAAGGGAGAGACAGTGGGTCAGATAGTAACATGAATAGGCAGCCAATGATTACTTACAAACTAGATGTGAAGCAAGAAGGAAGAGACAGTTTGTGTAGTAGCAGGAAGAACAGGCAGTTAGTGACAACTCACATCCTGGATGGAAATGCAAGATAGGAGGGATGGTCAGTGAGACAGCAGCACAAGCAGGGAGCCAGAAATCACTTACTGGCTGGATAGGTTGTAAGGAAACCATAGTATATGAGATAGCAACATGAAGTGGGAGCCAAGAATCACTCATGAGCTGCATAGGACACAAGAAGGGTGAGATAGTCTGTGAGACAGCAGAATGAACAAGGAGCCAATGATCACTGACATCCTGGATGGAACATGAGAAGGGAAAGACAGTTGGTGAGATAACAGCAGGAGCAGGGAGCCAATGATCACTCACACCCTGGATGGGACACAAAAAAGAAAACACCATCAATGAGACAACAGCACCAGCAGGGAGCCAACAATCACTCACAAGCTGGGTAGGACACAAGAAGGGTAAGACTTCAGTAAGACAGCAGCATGCTGTAAGGATCCGATATTTCCTACAGTGACATTACCTCTATCTGACCCTATCCGCTTGTCATCCACACGCAATTCCTTTTGGATCACTTTAGGATTCATAATTAGTAGTCAGACTTTTCCTATATAGCTTAATTAACCTTTCAGGTTCAAAGTTGGACTATCCCGACCCTCTTGCATATTTTATTTCCTTATTTACAAGTCTAGGGTATTCCCTGGACTATAAAATGCTGTCTATTTCGACTTGGAATGGAGTTTTTCCACCCTGTGCTGTTCCCTCACTTCCGTCTTGCGTGATCTCCCATTTAGGCAATATTTGTCAGTGATGCACTGTGGTGAGTCCTACAATTCCTTCATGCTGACACCCTAGGATTTCAAACCCCTTGGGACGACCATCTCCTCGCACATCACACACTTTCTTGGTGTTTTACAATGCATAGGCAGCAGACAATTACTCACTGGCTGGATGGGATGCAAGAAGGGAGATAGTCTGTGAGACAGCAGCATGACCAAGAAGCTAACAATCACTCACTGGCTAGATGGACACAAGGTGAGGCAGGTGGTGACATAATAGCATAAGAAGCTGGCAATCACTTACACCCTGGATAGGAAACGAGAACGGAGAGACAGCCTGTGAGATAGCAGGATGTTCATGGAACTGACAATCAGTTGTAACCTGGAAAGATGCAAGCAAGGGAAGACAGTCTGTAAGAGAATGAAATGAGCACATAGCCAAAGATCACTCACTTGCTGGACAGGATCCAAGAGGAGTGTGACACTCTGTGAGAAAGCAGAACCAGCACTTGTGATCTGGGTGGGACACTAGAGATGGGCAGTCAAACAGCAGCACAAGCAGGGAACTGACGATTACTCACATTCTAGATGGGACATGAGAATAAAGTGACAGTACTGTAGAACAGCAGTACAAACAGAAAGCCCATCATCACTCACAGGCTGGATGTGACACAATAAGGGAAAAATGGTCTATTTCACAGTGGTGCAAACAGGAGCTGATGAGCACTCACCCCCTGGGTGAAAGCCTAAATAAGAAAGATAGTATGTAAGATAACAGCACAAGCAAAGAGAAAGATGGTCTAAGACAGCAATGCAACCAGACGATCACTCACAACCTGGATAGGATGCAAGAAGTGAGAGACAGACTATGAGAGAGCAGCATGAGCAGCAATATGACAAACACTCACGACCTGAAAGGGACATGAGATGTGAGGAACAGGCAGTCAGACAGCAACACAAGCAGGGAGCAGATGACCACTCACAGTCTCAATGAGATGTGAGAAGGGATATCATGTAAGACAGCAGCATGAGGAGAAAGCAGACAATCACTCACTTTCTGGATGGGACACAAGTGAGATAGTATGTGAGACAGTAGCATGAAGAGAGAGCCAACAATCACTCACTTTCTGTGACAGGACACCAGATGGGAGCATATGTGTATGTTACATAGTAGCACAAAGAGGGAACCAATGATCACTCACGAGCTGCATGGGACATGAGAAAGGAAAGATGATTGGTGAGATGGCGAAACGAGCAGGCAACCATCTATCACTCACTCATTGGATGTGATGCATGAAGAGAAGGAAGGTCTGAGACAACTGTGGCATGAGCATGGAGCCAACGATCACTCACACCCTAAATGGAATATGAGAAGCGAAGAAAGGTCAGTGAAACAGTGAATGAATGAGGGAAGATAGCTCACTATTTCAGAAAGCTGGCTTATGGCAAGTCTTGAACTTTGGTGGTCAAAAATGTTCTGAGTGTAATCCAAAGCCTCGCATTGGACTGACCATCTCAAATTCAAGTTCCGCTCAAGTTATAAAGGGACGGCCATCTGGTCCAGATTTGTTGAGCTGGTGATGCCAGTGCCCACCCAGACACACACTACCATTCGTGCATCAACCCTTTGAGCATTTGAACAGAGCATTCAAATCCATGTTCAGCAGTGTTACTTGTAAGTTACCAGTTTGTTTCAGCATCGTTGACATGCTTCACAAGAAATCTGTTCCTCCTTGAAGATTGGTACCTCACTTCCCTATTACTCAACTATTGCTCAAGACCCCCCTGCCACAAGTGGTCTGCAAGACCATCATTCCAGATCCTTTCTGTGTTCTCTTGGAGTCACTGCATCACTGTTGGATCTACTCAACCATCCACAACCTGGTTGAGATGGTTCCTGTCTGTGTCACGCCACGCAAGGTTGCAAGTTGCCTCGGATGTTTGTTTGTTTATCTCCTCTCCCTTCCTATGTGTGGCGCTTTGACAATGTCAGGTTGGTGACGACAAGGTGAATTCAATTCATCAGGAACTGATGGGCCGGATCTGGGCCAGAATGTTGCTGGAAAAGTGGTTTGTAGTCGCATGACTCAATACTTGACAAGAGCTGAGTGCATGTCCATTAGTACAAGGTTGTGTGTAAGCATCACCATTTGTGCCCCAGAAAGTACTTAGGAAGGGTGAGAATGTGCAGGATGCACATACATGTGAATGTGACATGCCAGTTAGAGTGCACAGCTGCACATTTGTGTAACAGTTTGAGCGGTCTTAAAATTTGAGAATGTGCAATATTTTAATTGTGCCATGGAGCAACTTTGCCCATGCTGGGTAAAGCAAACTTACACCTCCTTCCTTGACATTTCAACACCAACAACTGTGTACCATTCATGAGGATGTCATCAATGAGTATTGGTGCATAGCAGCTTTGAGGAGTGATCCAGCAACATTGACCATTCAGGAAAACCATCACAAAAATTGCAACATTAGGATATCCTAAAATACGTGGGCCAGCTATGTCAATGTTGCTATACACTAATATAATGTCAGCTTGGGAGATGTCTGTAGACTATTTTGTGACAACAAGCCGGTCATCTCAAGTATATAGGAATATCCAGGACCAGCTAAGCATGTATTTGACGACATATGGGATTAATCTACAGTGTGCCATACCCCTCAAAGGCATAAATGTCATCATCCAGTTCCTCGCCCTCATCTGGAATAATATGGTCAGGGTCTTCCTCATCAGATTTGTCGGACTCATTGCTCTCATTGTTGTTGTCATGCTGGAGATCCTACATGACTTGTCTCCAAGCCTCCAAATCATCATCATCATCTCCGAATCTAGCCAAGTTCCTGTCCCCATCTTCTTCAACCTCAACCTCCTCTTCTTGATCTTCTTTACACCCAGAATGCTTGCTGCTCACTTCTTCCATCTCAGAATCAGTATCTTCATCATCTACTGGCTTGCCCACATCACTGAAAAGGAAGTTGTTCCATTCCCATGTTGCTTTGTGCCCAATACTGCCCCCTTGGAATCACATGAACATGTCTCGGTCAACAAACCTAGAATAGTATTAGTAGCTTATAACATAGTCCAATGTCAGAAGACTTACATATTCACATAATAATATCTCCAGTCCAAGTGTGGATCATCTCCATCTGGTTTTCAGCGTACTCTTGAGATTCCAAGCAAGTCTGCAGTGTGATGGTATGCGAATGCCAGAATGAGATGGACTCCACGTACAACACAATCTGGATCAAGAAAACTGAAGGCTTCTGAGGGGCTTTCTTGATCGAAGAATTGAAGTCTGTGCAGCCATTTCTCAGACCACCCAGAGGGATAATTTATGTCTCAGCAAAACCAGCGCACAAACAGAATGTTCATGTGCTTAGGCATGGAAAACTGTGAGGATGAGTTGTCACGGTGCTGTACTATGACATGAAATATATAAGTGACACACATGTACCAGTAGGGATGGCTACACTTGTCTTCATGAGACAAAACCATAACATCAGGTCATGTGAGAGGATTTATAATATCTTGATCACGTTGTAAGTTATAGGTGGTATAGTTGACATGGAGGAGGGAGTGGTGGTGTATACAGTTGTCTTTGATGTTGACACACAAGCGATCACTGTCTGAGAAGTTGTGTTCATCACCATTGTAAGCCAGACCATGCATGTGGACTAACAAGTGGTCTTTCAGCCAAGAGAGAAAAGAAAATCCTACAATTTTTATTAGTATGTTATGACTGAATAGACTTGAAGTTACAGTGAACGTGGGATCATCTCTCTGTCTTGCCAACCATGCTGTGAGATTGTCAATCTTGTGTGAGGTCTGAGCAATGGAATAATGGTCCAATGGGGAGCTATGGGCACAGCATGGCTGTGAATGTTCTTGAAGATTTTTCCATGCAGTGTTGACCTTTCTAATAAATCACTCAATAGCATCTTGGTTAGCAATACTTTTGACCATATATTCCTTCTTCTTTCCAGACTGTGGGAAATGCCACTTTACATGGTGGTGTTCAAGCTCACCCTGCCAGTGGCAACCAATGAGTAGCATGGAAGACTCGCAAGAGAGTACTCACCATTTGCATTGTGTAGTTGTCTGTGGTCCCATAGAGACATATCATATCTGGATAATCACCCAGTGCATGGAATTTGTAAGTGTGGAGATTCAAGTTCTTTGCTTTTGGATGCGAAATGGAGGAGTTTGTGTGGCCAAGCTTAGCTGATAGCATGGCTGTGCGATGCCCACGAGCTGCATGCTCCTGAGGAAGTTCAGTAGTGTGGTAATAGGCACATGTTGTACATTGAAACTTGTGGGTTGAGCATCTGAGATACTCAGTAGCTACATCAAAAAGCTCAAGAGTCTGATTGGTATGAAGTCGGAGCTTAGCAAATACATGCCAAGTTGCAATGTTGAATAGTAAGTCAATTGTAGTGTCGTTATGCTGCGCAGGCAAGAGGCCCTCAAAAACAGGTTGGGCACACTAAGTTGGTACACTCAGTCAGTTATGTTGAGATAAGGCATACTTTCATCACTTACCTGAAGAAGATCTTCAAGTCCCATACTGCCAGATGCTTCATCACTGAGGTGTTCCTGTGAAACTGACAGATTGTTCCTTGCCCAAATGTTGGGACTCTTCAGTACCTGTATTTCTGTCAATATTGTTGAGTAGGTTGCAAGATATATTGTATTACCTGTAATTCAGCTGTTGTATTGATGTTCCTTCTGTGGTGTACAAAATACACATCAAATGAGTAAAGATAGTTTTCCAGACTCCAAGTTCAAATTTGTGTAAAAGGTCAACAACAAACATGAGGAGGTAATTGAATTCTTCATCTGTGATCCACTCTGAAAAAGTATTCTAGAGTATATTTTCCATCAGTTCTGAGTTGACAACCCTCAAAGGTTTACACACATTTGTTGGAATCAAAGACTCATCTGCTAAAAGGTTTTTGATGTGAATGCCATTGATACTTGTGTTACAATTAAGGAAGAGACCCCTATTCAATTTCCTTCTATGTCTCCTCCTCCTCACCCACCAACTCCTATCCCCTTGTTGGTCACCCCTCCCCCCCATCTCGATCATCCTGGCACCACCCTCTTCGCCTCCTTGTTCTCCGACCTTTGGGACTATAACATCCCAACCTCCACCTGGGCCAACCTCTTAGACGAGTCCCTCTTTGAGGAATGAGACTATCCCTTATTGGATGGGCATCTCCATCATCGCCTCCGGATACTCCCTCCTCTCCATCACCTCTCAGACTTCCCCGTTTGTACTATGACTCTTACTTTACTTTGACTGACTCACCCGGACACTGCCTCCTCCATAGCCTCTCTCATGGCTATGTGTCTCCCCCTTTATATCCATCTGTTTATCTCATGTGCTATGTGACGCGATGTGTCCCATTTCCTTATTTATCATTAGGACTCCAATACCTGCCCTAGAGTCCCTAGTATATATATTGGAGCACCGCCTGTATCTACTTTTCTTCCTAACCTTGATATACACTATTTCGTGTAAGTCAAACCGTTCCTCAAGATCCCCTCCCTCATGCCTCATCTCTCCTCTGTCACATCCTCTACTCTTCCAACTCTGGGCCAGTCCCAGTACTGCTAGCTTCGCTAAGCCATTTACACTTAACTCCTTATGGAGGTGACCAAGTGTAGGAACGAGACACGGTTCTTCACGAACATGTACCATTGTTACTGGACATAACAAAATATCAAGGTTATACCTTACCGGTGCTATCTAGCCTGAACCCCCTGGAGACTACCCAGTGGTAGTCTAGGTACCAAGCAACACAAGGTCCATATGCCTAGACTCTCTACTCTATCGAGATAGAGAAGCCTCTTCTGATGAAGAGCAATGCATCTCCCCACTCCAACCTAATCCCCTGTCCTCCGCCTTCTCTCCTATTCCCCACTCCGACTCTCCCCAATCCTCTAGAAGGATTAGTTCTCAGCCAAGAACTGGAGCCTTCACTCCCCCTCCTCATCACACTACTCCATCTCCTGCTCTATCTAGAGCATCCTCCAGCGGCCACCACTACCAACCCCAGATACAGGTTGACGTCCCCATCCAACCTCCCATCTCTGAAGCCCCTAAGGAAGACTCTTCCCCTGACGACAACGGACAGGCATACGAAAGCTTTATTAGAAGAACTGACCTCCTCCTGGACCCACCAAACGACCCCGAACCTGGAGATGAAGAAGACAACAATGACAACAATATGCCTGGAGTCAAAGCTGCCCTACCAGAGGAGTTCTCCGGAGAATCTGCAGATGCAAACCGATGGCTCATGGCTATGAAGGGCTACTTCATCCTCAATGATACGCTCAGCGACCTCGCGAAAGCATATGTCTTCCTCAATTGAATGCAGAAAGGAAGAGGAAAGGCCTTCACAGAAGCTGTTACAGTTATGGAGGAGACCCCTAACCAATTTCCTTCTACGTCTCCTCCTCCTCATCCACCGACTCCAATCCCCTCGTCAGTCACCCCACCTTCTCACCTCAACCATCCCAGAACCTCTCTATTCTCCTCCCTCTTCTCCGACCTAAGGGACTACGACATCCCTGCCTCCACATGGGCTGACCTCTTGGATGAGTCGCTCTTCGAGGCTTAGACCATCGGGCAGATATCTCCAGATCCTCACTGCCTTCGGCAGTTCCCTTTTCTTTCTGACTTGTTACTTATAACTTATGACTCGTCCAGACACTGCCTCCTCATAGCCTCTCTCATGGCTATTCGTACTCCCACTTATATCCTGACCGTTTATCTCACGTGCCTCACAACACGACGTGTCTCATTCCATATATAGACTTCGGACTCCGATACCTGCCCTAGAGTCCTCAGTATATATATTAGGGCGCCGCCTGTATGCCTTTCTTTCTCTAACCTTAATCTACACTATTTCGTGTGGACTTCCGTTCCTCGAGATCCCCTCCCTCGTGCCTTGCCTTGCCTCTGCCTCATCCTCTACTCTTCCAACTCCTGGCCAGTCCAGGTACTGCTAGCAACCGCTAGGCCGTTCACACTTAACTCCTATACGGAGGTGCCCAAGTGTAGGAACAAGGTCCCGACTTAACTCCTTCCCGGAGAAGCCAAGTCGGCGTTACACGAACGTGTACCATTGTTACAGGTCGTAACAGAAGTGTGGCTTGCCAAAATTAAGGATGGCAAAATACCCCACAGAGAAACCCACTTTGGCACAATCAAGAATGCATTCACCAACACCTTCACCCCTTATGACACTGCTGCCCAGGCACGAGTGGAACTCTCTTCACTCATACAGGACATTAGAGACCCAAGAGGATTCAAGAAATATGTCTCAAGCTTCTCACTCCTCTCTGTGCGATCCAAGATCACCGATCTCAACGCCCTATTGGAATGGTACTTGTGAGGACTCGACCCCCAGATCACCACCCAACTCACCATGTCCGGAACTCTCCAAACTGCTACCTCGATGGAAGACATCTACAAGAAATCGTCCGAAATTGAAGGAAACTACAAGCGGATATATAACATTAGGAGAGGACTGAAACTGGCTTATGGAGGCGATGGTCATGCTCACAATCCCAATGCTATGGATGTTGATAAAATTACCCTCAGTCCTAGCCAACGTCTCAAATATATCCGGGAGCATAGGTGTTTCATTTACAAGAGGAAAGGATGTTCTACGAAGAATCATCCAGGCTATCAGAAGAACAACAGTCCGTCTACCAAAGCAAGAACCAGAGCTGTGGAGACCCAACCCCCCATTGGGAGACCATTCTCTACCACCTTGGACCCGTTGGATGAATTCATTAAGGACCTTTCACATGGGCAAAGTCGGGATGAAATTTTGAGGACACTAAGGTCCTCCTTTGATATGACCCTCAATGAGGAGGGTGTCCCTTTGGAGGAACAGGAAGCCGCTATGTGGGACAATGGACATGTCCATGTCCTCGAAGCCCAAGAGGAACCTGCATCTGTATCTCCGGCCAGTAACCACCCTGATGGGGGAGATACAAGGGCACCCAGTGGTGCAAAGAGTTCCCAAGTGCTGGCACATTTTTAGGAGGAAGGACTAAACCAACGTCAGTACCTTCCGTAATGATAGCCCCTGTATTTATTTCTGGATCGAGATTGAATTCTATTCATGTTCCCCTCTCGATCTGGAAACAGGACAGAAAAATTGTTGGCTCACACGCACTTTTGAATTCTGGAGCTACAGGCTGCTTCATCAACAGGGAAGTGGTCAAACGTCTGGGATTGCCAATCGCCAGACTACGACAGCCTATTAAGGCTTGGAATGTGGATGGTACCAAGAACCAATTGGGAATCATCAAGTTCAAGACCACAGTGGTCCTGGACTATGGAGGAATAAAGGAACAGCAGGACCTTTATATCCTGAACTGTGGCAAGGATGACATCATCCTCGGAATCCCTTGGTTCCAATCGATTAACCCAGATGTTCACTGGATGGAAGGGTGTGTGATGATCACGCCTTCCAGATATCAAGACATTGCAGGTGCCAACCCTGAGGTCTTGAAACAGTGGTACCTAATGAGGTACCTAGGCACAGACGATGAAGAATGGATAGAGCGAGAACTCACTGAAGGGTTCAGGAAGTGGACACCTGTCCAACGCACTAGGTTCTTTTGTGCCTTTGGAGATATACCAGAGTTCGTACTGAGACGAACTACGCTATCAACAGCGATAGCACAACAACAAGACAAAACAACCACCACGATTCCCCTGGCCTTCCGAGACTACGAGGATGTCTTCCACAAAAAAGACACCAAACTACCCCCCTCTTGGCAATACGATCATGCAATAGAGTTAAAAGACTCTTTTGTACCATGGTGTGCCAAGGCCTATCCACTCAACCCGGCTAAGCAACAGGCTTGCAAGGAGTTTGTCAAAGAACACCTGAAGAGCGGCAGGATCACCCTGTCAAAATCCCCCCAAGCTTCGCCTTTCTTCTTTGTCCAGAAGAAAGCCGGGAAGCTTTGACCATGCCAGGACTACTGGTACTTGAACCAACATACAATCAAGAACACCTACCCCCTCCCTCTGATCTCTGATCTCGTGGACAAGCTCAAAGGGTCTACGATGTTTACCAAATTCAATGTCAGATGGGGGTACAACAATGTCTTGATCAAACCCAAAGACCAGTGGAAGGCAGCCTTTCTCACCCCCCTGGGATTATTTGAACCAGCCATCATGTTTTTCAGAATGTGTAACTCCCCAGTGACATTCCAAGCCTTTATGAACAATATTTTTGGAGACTACATTGTGGAAGGATGGCTCATCATCTATATGGACAACCTTCTCATCCATTTGGTGGATGCGAAGTTGCACGAGGAATGTACTTGGAAAGTTCTCCAACGCTTCCGAGAACATGAAATGTTCCTCAAACTGGAAAAGTGCACCTTTGCTGCACCCGAGGTGGAATACTTGGGAATGATTGTCAGCAAGGATGGAGCAAAAATGGACCCCGCCAAGCTTAAGGCTATTGATGAATGGCAAACCCCTGTGAACGTAAAGGACATACGATCCTTCCTTGGATTCTGCAATTTCTATTGCAGATTCATCCCCTTCTTCTCCACCATCACTTGCCCTCTTGTCGACCTCACCTCAAAATCCCAACCTTGGCACTGGGACACTCCTCAGGAAACCGCCTTTTGGGCCCTACAACGGGCCTTCACCTCGAAGCCAGTCCTGGCATTCCCTGACCCCTCCAAACTGTTCACTGTTATGACCGACGCCTCCTTGATGGCA
>JBBPNR010000951.1:0-14724 GCA_038091015.1 Boletus vermiculosoides
GACCCCCAGGTTCCTTCTCATTCTTGGGTCCTCGAATTCAACCGCCCAAGTTCCACCACCTACATATGTAGCTTTGTAGTACTCTGCGGGTGAGTCATTATTCAACTTTGTGACACAATGTCAGCAGAATCACCAATGAAAGTCAGACAAGAGGTTCCCGTGAAAACGGCCAGTGAGGCGTCACACATTCTGCACGTACGTGGTAAACCACGGTTTCGCGGTGTGTGATCATATCCCTCGACAAACTCACAAGCTCCTTTCTCAGATCATAAGGGAGCAATGCTGGTTGAACGAGCTGTTAGGAATGCTTCAATGGCAACCGGAAAGCACCACTCTTGCATAAAAAGATCCGACATCCGTACGCTCTGCATCGGGCCCCGAAGTGGAAGAATCTGCATCGCTGGAACTGCTTGCTTCCGTTCTTGCTGGAACGGTCACACCACGTTCGATCCTCGTGTTGGTTTATCTTCCTTCAGCAATGCTACCGCCCTTAATGCGTTCCAACGCATCTCACTTTGGACTTGAAGGCCTTGGCGTCGGAACACCTCAAATCTCCGGTGGTTTCAGCTTTAGAAGTCTTTTTGGATCCACTGATATGGACACGGACATGGACATTCCCGGGCTGAGTATGAGTATGAATTCTGGAATGGACATGATACATCTCCATGGCTGGGATGAACATGGAGTTATCGAGTTCACCTGTCCCGTCACGTCCTCCATCGATGATCGTCCTCTCGAGCTCTGCACGGGCTCCCGCAGCAGGTACGGGTATGGTCGAGGTTCGTGCCTCCTTCGGGGAGTTCAACAATAAAGGTGGAGGCATTGGGTCCGACTGCGGCGTCAAAGTAGAGGCTTCAGTTGGGGTTGATACACGATGAAGTAATCAGACGAGGGGGGATCTGGAGGCTGCCAGGAGAAGATGTGTTGACATGGGACCTAAATAATACAGATGATATACGAGCGACATGCAAACGACAACTTGCAGTGAGACACGTTTATGGAACATGAGCAAGACAGTCTGGGATTAAGTCGATGGTTCAGAAGGGTTTAACCTCTCCATGATCGCAATAAGAACATTGTGGGCCCAGGACTTCTCTCCAAGCGAGACCGCTTTTAGCTGCAGCTTGATCGCTGATGAAATTTCAGGTGATTTCCTAAGTTCGGACACTCTGTCAACTTCATACTCGATAATGATCGGATATCTGTGAGTATGGAAGACATGGTCGTGAACTAGTATCCATGACCTGAATTACGCAATTTCAGGCAACTTACTGTGCCGTGAACCACGAGAAAGCTTCCTCGACGATGTTATCCTTTGATAAGCTTTCTTTAATGGCACGAAACGCAAGTTCTTTCATTCTTTCATCCCCGAGCTGCCAAATGTGGAATATTAAGTAACTCGTGAATATGCCGCTCCCAGAACCTTGCTTACACGGGCTGCAAGTCGATACATTGACTTCGGGGAGCAACAGGGAGGCTGGTTGAGATCATTAGAACGCTTCCCGGAAGAACCTTGGGCCGACTTCAAGGGCAGGAAAGACACCTGGCCCGTGTAGCGGAAATAAATGTATGAAAGCCACCTGAAAAGAAGGACGCTAGTTCTGGGGTGCTAGTGCTCGGCGGGTATCAATCATACTCACGTCTTGTATGCCACACCTTTGACGAGTATCATCCGACAACTACTGACGGAGTAGGCGGGAGGTTCAGCTGGTAATTCGTCCTCCGTACCGTGGATACCTCCTTGTGTCGACCTCGCTGACAGCACTGTCCATTCAAATCGGGAAAATCAGAAGAAAGAGAAGCTTACTGGGTGTGCGCGACTTTGGGGACGACCCTGCTTGAAACCCACTGGGAGGAGCATCGTACTCGAGTTCAATGTCATCCGAGTCAACCTCTTCTTCGTCATCGAGGTCGCTATCTTGTTCATATTCATAATTGTGAAGCACTGAACGTCCATCGATATGGTGGTCGCTGGTCACATTGACCAGTAATGCGAGAGCCAACTGTTTCGCTGCTGCAAGGGCATAAGCTCGAGGTGTAACGAATGGGATACATCGTATCCGTACTCAAAGTAGACTTGGGTAGCACCAACCCAATGCTGTTATTATTGGCATACACGACGCGCGGCTTGCCGACGGTGGTTCTGGGACGCTTGGCGCCGTTTGCGGAGAACACATAGAACTTGGTGTCTACAAAATCACCACTCTTGATGGATTGGCGTAACGCCAGTGACGTTGAAGAAAGCGGGTTCGTGACAAGCCGAGGGAACCGCGCGTTTGTAGTCAGCGTGAGCGACACGTAAGGATGCAGAGCGAGGTCGGACGGCGGCCACGAGCCAAGGAGAACGGGTTGACCGTGACCAAAATCTATGATCGTGGTCACCCTCTCCTTGAGCCCCTTTGCATCCTTATCGGTTGAATCTTTGAGGGAGACAGTCACGGCAGCTTGATCTTGTTCTGTGTGGGAGTGATTATTATGGTCAAGATACAAGCGGACCTTGTGCGAATTGTAGGAGATCCCGAACCGACATCCCAATCCAAAGGTGTCGCTCCAGACGGTGGTAGCATCCCCAGACGAGCAAACGGCAGGGCGTTTGTCCTCGATAGCGATGTGAAACACAGATGTAATGGTATCCGAGATCTTCTCCATCTTCAACGAGTTGAGTCGGATTCGGGTGTCGACTATCGCAAGTGCGAGGGAGGGAAATTTGCAATGAACGACCTGGTACGGTGCCAGCATGAACCCTGAAGCTGTGAAACAAGAACGGAATTCGAAGGCCCCCTCTCGGAGCGTCCACAGCATCTTGAAAGCTCCCACCGGGGATCTTCGCAGGCCAGTAAAGGCAGTTGAGATAACCCCTGGTTTATGCGTTGCTGCACTCATATTCCTCGCGCATGTCATGTCATCCTTATCCTTCTTCCGCATCGAGACGGTTTTTGTTAGTCTGGTAACCAGTTTTTGTCACTAAAGGGGATGGTTGAATAGAAGCTACTTCATCCCCAGATATATCCAGGAACAGACACCGCTCGTGGAGTGAACGTTACTAAAGGCCACACTCCCCAATTGAACCACTGCGAGGCACGATGGGTTTGATTATCTACGTCCCCGATATTGGCAGTTCCGTAAGAAGTTTGCTAGTAGCTGTCCCACATCTACGGGGACCAACGGTTCCGATATCTCTGCAAGTGAACTCAGGCTTAGTAGTGACTCGGACTGTCTACATACATCGTATATCGTTATCAAGAGACGTAGCACTAATGATTGAAGTACTCAGGTTGTTCGACGCTCTGAGCAACCGTGACATTATGTAAGTAATGAATGCGCTTTGAAGTGCAAGGGCTCAACCACTAGCGCTTGTTCGGACGCCAACAGACACCACCAGCGGGCAATGTTGTCCTTAACGGACGCAAGCCTATTCCGATTCCTGTTATCACTCGTCATTCGCCTCCGTCGGTCTATTAGACGCATAGCACTCGCACTTCGAGCTCAGTTTGCCTCATTTTGGAGATCAATTCTAACATTTGCAAGTCGTAGAGGCCAGTCCCAGACTCGACTGCATGCAAGCAATGTCCCCATGGTGGACATCAGCCAAATGGGAAGGCGTCCACAGATTCCAGAAGCTGAAAAGGTGGAGGAAGAGAACAGGGGAACTCTCGCAGCTCTGCCCGTACGGGGTATCGCTCACTGGCAGACTGAATTGTCAAAATACCAGGCTCTGACTTCAAGCTATCAGTCCAACTCTGACGCACTCCCTGCGACTCCTGAACGAGCATCACAGCGCTATAAACGCAAGCCAGAAGTTATTGGGTGAGGGTACTTGGTCTTGTATTTTGGCACCGCTCTTACTCTTCGTTCGTTCTGTCCCTCAGTCAGAGTTCTGACCCTCTGGACATCCCAGCTGGGCAACAGACACTCTTATCCGCGTAAGTTCACCTTTTGTACGAGGTTCGTCTATCCTTTGACAGTTCAACAGACTACCGCCGCTTCCAGATGGATGGAGACGACACGTTCATCCTGAAGGAAACCCTTTCTTTTATCACGAGGGATTAGTACGTTTCATTTTCATGTCCATTACATCCCAGTTGTGGACTGTTTTCTAGCGTATATTCACAGAGAGCGATATTGTTCACCGTGAAATAGATATTCTCTTTTACACCACGACACTCATCCAGCAGGCGAAGCAGAACGGCAAAGTTATCCTGGATGAGCTCGTAGAAGTTGTCCTGAATGTGGACGATAGTCAGCGTTGGCACTATTACTTTGTTGACCACAGGAACCGCCTTCTTTTCTGGTTGGAGTCAATGCGACCACGGGAGGACCTCGGTACCGATGTGCAAGGGATCAGTGAATATAACCATATCAGTGTGTATGATGTGCATTGTTTTCTTTCACTGACAAGCGTTTAGGATATTTGGTTGAGGCACAGTACTGGTATGCTCCTTCAGATGGTCTTTCAGGCATGTCTGCACCTGTTGCGTTCTATTTTGTTGCTGACCTCACCTCAAGTATATCGTATATGACATGAAATCGAGGTCGCATTGTGAATACTACCCGCACGGTCGTGTTCTTCCACAAAGAGTCTTCGAGGACCTTAGAGGGATGCTCAACTATGCCAAGACGGGTACATCCCCTTTGTGAAATGCCCACACTGTTCTCATCGAACCACCAGACATGATGACTACCGATTCCTCCTCGAGCCCGTTCGCACAAGATGAGCTAGTTGCGATCCTGGACCTTGTCAACTCACTGAAGGGTACATTTTCTTAGCCCAAGTACTCCTTCGATCTTACTGACTTTTAGCGAAGACGATGAAAATATTTCCAATCCATACAGTATTTGGGTCATTGGTGCGACTACACCTCGCCACGTCATGAAACGGTGCTAATATTATATGAAGCGCGACTAATGGCGTTTTTCAGTGCGTGTCGTTGGATGTGTCCGATGATCCGCTTTCCTGAACGCAACACTAGCTGAAAACCAGTTCCTGAATTTTTGCGGTCAGTCGTGTGCACGTTTGAACGCAGATACACCGCTGTTTGGGCAACAGACTTGGAACCGAAGCAATGTGTTCAAAGTCGTCAACGTGTTTCTATTCGGATCAGCGAATGACCATGCTGTTCGTTTGCAGCGGGTCTGGGTTGACGGCATCATCATTCAGCCTCGTTGGAAGGATTTCATTAGCAGGCTCACGGCCGAGCTAGCCCGGTATACCATTTTTGTGAGCCACTCTCGCTTTGCGTGCCAGATATCTTATGGCTTGCAGTCCACAGTGATGCTTGCCGTAAACTTTAGCTTTCTCGCTGTTCCTGGAGTGACAACACCAGGCTCGCCCACAAGCGTGATCCAAATTATCATCTATTGTTCCGTGGTGTTAACGATAGGGTCTATTGTGTTCTCCTTTGCTTTGTTGAATGTGTACAGTGACCCGGGACTTATGGTTGCTGGCCCTGCTGTATGTTTTTATGGCAGACATCACATCTACTTGGAGTTCTCACGTGGGCCATGACAGGCGGAGGCCATGCGGACGCTCGGTCAAACGAAATGGGGAATGGGATGTCTTGCAATCACGCACAGCCTTCCGATTGCCTCCCTCGTGTGGTCGTACGTCATTTCAACGCATGGTCGTATCTATTCACGCTTCATTCACACGTTTCTAGAATTGCACTCTTCTCCACGGCCCTCGCGGTACAGATCTTCCGTCCGAAAGAACGCCCCACCTACGTGACTCTTGGCGTCGAATGCCTCATTCTTGTCTTACTTGGGCTCATGAGCACGCTTGTGATGCGGCTGTTTTCTAGGAGCGAGGATGTGGATGATGTGAATGATTCTGAGGAGAAGATCCCATCACCTACAGGGTCACAGCATGATGTTGAGGAAGGCTTGGGAAAATGTTGGACTTTTTAACAACTTTTTACGGTGGTGACTTGTTCATGGCTTTGATTCGGACAGGATTCGGTTTTGGATACCGCTGTTTTGCACGGAATGTATGCAACAGACACTGTCAATGATGTCAGTCTTCCAGGACCATGTCCCATCGTCGATATCATAGTTATCGCGCAGACCCTCCTTAAAGCCCTATTATACTTATCCAATTAGTGCATTTTGCGCGAGACGATATATAAACCCTTGTATACCGCGTAGGTCACTTAAGTAAGAGGGTGGAGTACGACCGAAAATGTTTGACCGGAGCCACCAGTATCGATCACCCCCGTATGTTTTTACCCATTGAATAGTCCGTACTGCTCAATTCTGTCTTCACCAACGACATCCTCACCGATGGGGACTCATCTTTCGCAGGGTCAAGGAACAAGGCGTCCCAGACTGTGGTCTGTGTGGGAAGCGAAGATCGGCTCACGGTCGCTGGACGGTTACCTCATGCTGTCAGCGCTCGGGCCACTCAGTTTGTGGAACAAAGGCAGTCCAGCTTTGTGCATGAGCCCCTTGGGCGGTGAGAGTTTGGGATCCTCAGACGCCGAATGAATTGCCACCGTGCAGCACTGCAGGTGACGTGGCGGGTTGACGATTGCGCAGGAAGCTGTATTAACCGACAGTGTAAGAATGATTGCATCAAAATCCATCTGAATTGAGGAGAATGTCGAGACTCGAGAGTTGTTCAATAGTTGTTTTGTTCACTTGAAGTTATGTTCAAGTAGCATTGGTGTATGTACCACGGATGGTTCCCGATCGAGAGGAGGCTAAACTTGGTGTTGGCGGCGTGTGACCATCATGGACCAACAACGTTGTGCACATTCAGGCTCGGCGCGTTTAGACGCGCTAGGCGTTTACCAACGTTTCCTTTGTCTTCCCCCCAAGCTTTGTCGTCAGAACTACTCACACAATGTCTGACGACTGTAACGATGTGTGTTCCTCGCCCGTCAGCTGGACTCCCGTGTTCTCAACCAGTACTATTTAGGTGGCAGACCTACACGAAGTTGAGGTCGACCAGCGAGCGCTGGTGAATATACTCTCTCGTTACCCTGGAACATTTGATGGTGTGTTGTTTTTCGAATTCCGGTCATAGCCTAATCTTCGCTAACTTGCCGCACAAGTACTCCGAGAACTCATTCAAAATGCTGACGATGCTAATGCGCGCAACATCGAAGTACACTATCAGACCGGAGAGGCCGAGAAATCTCAACCTACTAGCAATCTCGACGTCAGCAAAATCAAGGTGCGCCTCAGTTAATTCGGTCAGGATTCGGTTCATCCCTGATTTCATGATAGGTACGCAAGTGGATCATCAAGAACGACGGCGGTGGTTTCGAAGAGAAGGACTGGGATAGGCTTGGAAGAATAGGTATCCTGACCCGCTTATATGAGGGTGCAGTCTGATACATGGTCTGGTATGAATCAGGGGCTGGGAATGACAACTCCACGAAAGTCGGTGCTTTCGGGGTTGGTGAGTATCCTTCCGTTGTGCGGTGGGTCTGGAACAATAATCCTCGTCCCCAGGGTTTTATAGTGCTCTGAGCAAATCAGATCGACCACTCGTGAAGTCCAATGGTAATGATTCTCTATATGTTTTATGCACGGTGATATTCATTCATGCACTTGTCTAGGCAAATCACTGCAATTTGACAGGGGGGATGATGGGAAGGTTGGTCCTCGGATTCCTGGTGGAAACATACTGACCATCCAAAATCAGCTCTGCAAGCAGTTTGCACATTGTCCACCGGACTCGCGGACCTCGGTTGAACTCGAGTTGCGGAATCCAGAAGCATTACCTGTATTCGCCGATCTCACAAGATTCCTAGTTTCTTCCGTAGCTTTCCTGACGAACATTGGCACTATCTCAGTTCATCTCGACAGCCAGCGTATTCTGCACATACAAAAGCAAACGCAACCACCGGTTGTCATAGAGATTCCCCGACACCTGAAGCCGACAACCCCGTTACAAATCCTGACAGTGAAATCTATACAGCATACTGGTAAGGTGACGTTAGCCACTTCTGTGCGTCTCTGACCATACCTAGTTCAAAGGATCACGGTTGACGCCGAGGAATGGGTGTTCGCTTCGAGTTCGACGTCATCCTCACCCGTTGTCGATACTGATGCCTTGGTTGAACGCCCCGAGCGTTCGGATGAAGCACATCCAACCCGTACCTCTCGAAGTGTTAATACTATACTAGAAGATAGCGCCGTTGCGCATGACTTGTATACGGCAACGACCTGCGTTGATCTGGATCCGGACCCCGAAATGAAGAGAGGTGTGGAGTCGTGTATGAAATCGCTTCCAACGGATTTTGAATGCAAGGTCGTCTACGTAGGCACGCTTCATCCTAACGATTCGCTGTTGTTGACCACTCTCGTTCAAGTTTAACTCTGAACAATACGATTCCTTGGCCCGCATCAATGACTCAGACTCAGCCAAGGCGAAACAACTCGCCCGTTTTTTCTTCGGCTCGCACGGCATTGTGCCCGAGAACGACAGGCACGTACCTCATTTAATTATTCGACATGTGTTGACATCCCGCTACCTGAACTGAACAGCGGTCGCCTGTTCATAGTAAGCGCTCCCTTTCCGTCTATCGACGTGGCTCTACATATCGGATCCAGGGTCAGAGTACCAACCAAACGACGGGCATCGGAATGCATATTTCTGCGCACTTCTTGCCCACCATGGAACGTGGCACAATTGATTTGGCGTAAGCACGTTACATACAGGTACTTTATGATCATCCGCTGACTGACGCTGATCAGGAATGGACAGGTTAAAGGTATGTATATGGGCAGTCGACACCTTCCAGGTCTCTTGTCTGATGTTGTCGATAGCTTGGAACAAGGAAGTCCTTTGGCTCGGTGGTTTTCTGGCACGCATAATCTACGAGAAAGAAATGACTGCGGTCAAAGCCAAGGGTGATCTTACAACGCAACTGGGTTTGCGCACGATGGACCGTTTTGCTTTTGGCCCTACTGCACCGCATAGCAAAGTGTCACAAGAATTGCAAGAAGCCTTCTTCTCTTGTTGCTACAAGCCGAAGTCGCCGCTTCCGGTCGTATCTGAC
The DNA here is from genome assembly GCA_038091015.1 of Boletus vermiculosoides. Lineage (NCBI taxonomy): Eukaryota > Fungi > Basidiomycota > Agaricomycetes > Boletales > Boletaceae > Boletus > Boletus vermiculosoides. The sequence continues at coordinate 9,006 of JBBPNR010000951.1, forward strand.
GCTGGCATCTCATGTGCGTTGAACGACCCGTTCCGCCAAAGCAACAAAGACCTATTATTCCTCAAGAAATATCCGGTACTTCACAAGGATGTCAAGCAACACTCCGAAATCATCCGCCGATACGAAATTCCGCTGTTTAGATTTGAAGACATCGTACAGGAGTTCCGATATGGAGTCACGCAAGAGGCGATGAAGTCATTCCTAGTTTGGTGGGATGACGTCCACACGAATCCCCCACCTTCCTCTTCCAAACACGCGAGAGATGTATTCTGCAAGAAATTTGCCTCCTACGGTGTCTTGCACTCAAGCCGTGGAGCCAAGATTATATTCAAGAACATCAAATACTTTACGTTCTTCCCGTTGCCGAATGACTTTTGCCCGCAGGATACCATCCATATCGACGCCACGCAGAATCCGCCTACCAAAGGCTCAGTCGAATGTTTCGGTTGGACTCAACTCTCGCTGCTTCGTTGGCTTGAATATGCCTGTTCCCAAGCACCACAGCTCGTCTCAAGCGAGGACTCCGGCCGGGATTCGGACGTGGGCTACCGCATCTTGCGTGTGCTTGTTCAATTCGCACTAGTAGAAGATCTGTCTCCAGCGCACTGGGATCGGGCCGCCGACCTGATGAAGGATCTGAAATGTATACCCACCAACATTGGACGGGAGTTGCCAGCCAGTTCATACTTCGACATGGCTGCCGTCTGCCAGGGCCTTCCTATTGCACAAGAGGCTGACTTCCTCAACATTCTACCGACTCCTGTTGCACTCGAGAGAGGTTTCCAGTCCAGATTCGTGGAGTTAGAACATGTAGGGAAAGTGTTGTCCCGCATTCGTGTACGTAGAACGATGGATTGGGAGGATATGATCGGAAGGTATGTCAAATTGGTACGCGTTGCTTCTATTCCGCCGTAACATATTCTGCAGGTTAGAGAGGGACGCCTCAGAAGAATCTAATTATCGTCTTCTACGATATCTAGCAACTATTCTCAGGGGGAAGTTGACGGATCGACAGATCAATGACTTAAAGGAGAAGAGAGTTTTCTATTCGGAGAGTCATGGTCAGGCATCCGCGACTGAGTTGCTTTTGCCCAATGAAGATGTACGCAAACTCGGACTCCCAGTTCTCGCATTACCCCGGAATGGTCTAACCTCTCTACAAAACGATGTTGATCCATCTGGCTCCACAGTGGAATCGATCATTCAAATTCTGGGTATCCAGAGATATCCGAACCTCGACAAGATAATTGCGCAAGCCGCTTCGGACAGACCGGGGATTCGGGGCCCCGCACTTCAGCATCTCTTGTTAAATCTGGGGACTTGTTACAATGCCTATGAACCCGACAACTTCGCTAACATTGCCTTTATCCCAACGAAATGCGGATCACTTGCTCGTCCGAACGAGGTAACGCAACGTGTCAGTCTCGGACGTGCGAAATCGCCAACCTATCTCTACAGGTGTTTTCATTGCCCATATGGGGGACTCTAGGCCTCAAGCAAGCTTCCGAGGATCTGTATCGCGACCTCTCAAGGCTAGGCGTCAAGGAAAACCCATCTGTTGACAAGATTATCGAATGTTTCAAAACTCCAGAACGCAGACCATCAAACATAGATGCTGCTACCATCTTATTTGAGCATTTACACCTATATGGAAGTACGTCTATGTCACGGGTTACATGCTTAGATATGATCTTGACCGTGAGTATAAAGACCTTCCTATTCCGAAGCTGCACGAAGAATTGTCGACAATTCCCTTCGTACCTGTGGTGAACCCAGGTCCTTCGTCTTCCGAGTCATCACCTATTCAATATTTCTCCCCGAAAGATTGCTTCATCGAGTCAGATGACACGAAGGAGCACTATCGTGACATCTTTCCATTTGTAGATTTCGGTCAGAATGGGAATGGTTTCCTAGAGTCTTGTTGCTCTAAGAAGTCACCCGACGCATCAGACATCGCCCGGAAGATAGTGCAGGACCCTCAGGGATATCTGAAAGCCCTCGGGGACATCAATCTGTGAGTCGTTTGTCGGCGACATATGAGATGACTTACGTTTTCTTAGTTACCTCGAGGACTTGCGTACTATCGCCTCACAACTCGACTCGATATCTGAGGAAGTCAAACAACCCATGAAGAAAGCTCCAATGTTTCCTGCCAAACGGAACGGCGTGTTTGATGGAAACCTATTACCCGCAGAGCAAGTGTTCATAAGTGATTGGGTAGGTCGCGACTTCGGTGGTAATGTTTCCATAGCCCCCGAAGACAAGATCCTTGAAAGTAGGTGTGCCGGTTCCGGTGTTCATTGTCAGTTCGCTCAGTTTTATCATAGAGATGTACCTCGAGATGGGTTCAGTGTTCCTGGGGACATATGTGCGGCATGACATCTCCCCTTTTGGCCTCAAAGCCGACTGTGACCCACCGTTCAACCGTGATGAAGTCATTCTGCGCATCAGATGTTTCATGAAGAAGCGAGACGAAAGCGAGAAGACGGATGTTTCATTCTATGTTCTAGGCTCGACGAACAATCTTCGGGTGAAGGTCTGCAAGTGCCTCAAATTAAAGAAAACGTTTGCACCACCATTTGGGGTCTTGACTGATCCTGCGGCTGCGGGGACTGTTGAGATTGACCCTGTCCAAGTCAAGGCAGGCTTCAAGTTCAATGAAGATGACGAATCACATACCCTCTGGATGGTCAGAGGCCCTCGTGACTCGGCAGATCTGCGCAACGAGTACGTTCTTTCCCTCTATCATCGCACTTGCTAACTTCCACAAAGTGTTGCAGTGGCGCTTTGTCACGTTTTGCTCAAGACTTACGGCCCCGATGAAGTGTTATTCCTGGCCACGCTGTTCACGATGCCTGACGAGAGCCTCGAGGGATACTTTGGCAGTGAGATAATGTCCAAAATACCAAGTCCTCCTGACGAAAAAGGTAACATTGTTAATGATTCGATATTTCGATCTAAATACAGTCTGGCCCTGACAGTGGAGTCCAAGAATAAGCTCAAAGAATTGGTGAAAAAGGTCCTCGCAACGAACAGTCTGACGGCTGCTAGCAAGGATCCTCTGCCTCCGGAAGATCGCCCAAAAGATGGTTTGAATATTGATGCTCCTTTTCTGATGCATTGTTGATGTTCCTGCTGATAGACGTGGAAAAAGCAATGGCATCGTGGGTCGAGTTAGACCCGAATGGCAAGACCCCCGACTTTAGTGCATCCTCTCAACCACACCCTACTAGCCCCAAGACGCAAAACCACAAATGCAGACAAGTCCATACTGTGATGCTAAGAGAGAAAGGTTGATCGTTAACTTTTTTTTGAGCCTTGACCTAACGGCTAACATCCAAACCTAGAGGATCTGCGAGATCAAACGACAGGAATCGGATTCTTTATGGCACGTGAGTATCTTTGAGATGGTTCTAGTCAACTATTGAAGCCGACTTGAGTAGGGGGTGCAAAGAGGCAACCGCCAAAGTGTGAACTCAGAGCAAAAATAACAGAATTTGCAAACATCGTCTCACACTTGGCCGACGTGTTTGGCCGAAAAGCTTCTACAACCTGCTACATTTTCTGGAAGGACACAGACGAGCATCTAATGGCCTTCAATCGGGAAAAGTTTATCTTTCTGAATCTGGCACATTACTACAGATCCGGTGAGTAACTTCCCTGCTATGTTCTGAGCTATAGGCTAATCATAGCACCTAAGTCAATAACAAACATGTCAAGAAGGAAGTGATTACTGAGTGGTATGTTGACCAGACACTGATATGCGAGATATTTATCTTAATCAAACAGGTATCTCATTATGGCCCACGAAATCGCACACAATGAGGCGAGAGACCATGATGAGTATCATGGATCACTTTCCACGAGGCTTGCTATCACTTACTTTCCTGCCCTGCGCGAGCACTTCCGTGACATATCGTGGTGAAAATGGGTGGTGTTGTAGAGATCCGTATGATCAGGTGTGGTGGGACGGAGGAAAACTGCTATTGATGGAAATAGAATAACACATTCGACCGCATTCCTCTTCACTCGCAAAAATCGAGTAGAAAGTGACATGAGTGGCTAGGGAAGTCGGAACTTTATCTCGGTCTATTATCTCGGGAGATGGCACAAATCAGGTTTACAGCCAGGCTCCTATGCACCGTCTCTGTTCGTGTGAGGGGCGACATACTAGGGCATATAGTGTAGGCAAATTCCGAGTGGCTGTGTAAGGGAGCCTATAAAATTTTCAGAGTAATTTTAGAGTGAGTCATAGCATAACTAAGAGCTGAAGCAGACTCGCATGGAGTCGTTGTGAGCTCGAGGAAGTTGTGTGTGACTCAGAGTACGAGCACGTGTCGATCTAAGTAAATGAGAAAGAAGGCTTGCCTTGCCGAGGCAAGGGCTATGAGTGACTAGAAGGTGAAGAGAAAGAGAAATAAAATTAAATAAAAAATGAAAATAAGAAAGGGGGAGGAATGGCTGTGATGAATGAAAATCTGCAATGTGCAATTGACATTATTTATTGAGTTAGCCCTGTTGTGTGGGACCCATGTAGTAAAGCCTGTTGGAGGAAGGCATGGTTGCGAATGTATTTCTGCCATTTGTCCAAGGCCCAGTGTCTGAGTGTTTGGATGATGTGAGGGGGAGTGCCGTTTAGTGCAAGTGTGGTTGCACCTCCTGATCACATGGAATGGCCTGCAAATTCACTGCTGAAAAAACGGTGGAATTGACACATGATGTTACGGTTTTGGTACCCCCCCCCGGTCTTTTTCCTCTCATCCTCGACCGCGTACCAACACGTGACCACCCGTCACTGGACCACCCACCCCAGGCACATTCTCGCGCTCGTTTACGCTCGACCAACGGTCTTGCAACAGTCCAACTTTGCCTTCGTCTGCATCGCCCCTTCATGCAGCACCTCCCCGACACAGCCACCCCCCCCCTGTGTCCCAATCCTGGATCTTCCCCGGATCCTCCCTGGAATATCCCTTCGGGATCTTCCCACCATCCCCCTCCTTTGGGCTGCCCCCTTGGCCTATCTACTTTCCCGGCACTGCCCTTTGGCTATCCAGATCTCTCCCGCACTGCCTCAGTGCCCCTACACACAGCCGCCCTCCTGTGTCCCGATCCGGGATCTTCCCCAGATCCTCCCTGGAATATCCCCTTGGGATCTTCCCATTCCTCCTTCCGCCCTACTGCTCCTGTACAAGCCCCGGATCTCTCCTTGCACTGCCCTATAGTGCCTCTCTCGCTGCACAGGCCCTGGATCTCTCCTTGCACTGCCCTATAGTGCCTCCCTCGCACAGCCGTCCTCCTGTGCTCTCCTGTGCGATCCCCGCCCTCAGTTGAGGCCACATCTCCCCTCAACACTGCCACCACCTCATGTTGCGCCACGGCCTCACTCCATGCATGTGACCACTCACGTGCCATCACTATGCATTGCGCCACGCTTATTCCCACAACACGTCCTCGCGTTCGTAACTTCCCACGCAGGACCCCTCCTGCCTAATTGGGCAATAACCTCACCACACTGGTTCCGGCCTTCCTTTTGCAGATATGGACTCTTACCATTTAAGGTTAGACTGCGCATGGACCACCTTACCTAATTGGGATATACCTGCCCTAAAGCCCTTACGGCCGGGGTATATAAGTTCGAGCTCCTCTCGAACCCCTCTCTCTCTCTAATCTTGATCTGACACCTAAAGTGTACACCTTACGGTTACTCTTGTGGTATACA
>JBBPNR010000952.1:0-14719 GCA_038091015.1 Boletus vermiculosoides
GTTCACGAAGGTGGCGTAGGGATGTGAGGGGACGAAGGGTGTCATACGTGAGATGGGAGCGCATGGCTAACTCGTCGGATTCCCCAGGATATGTATAGAGCTTCTCGACGTCAACGCGATCGGGCGTGACGGGCGTGAGACTAATCGATCGGAGGGAACGTGTACGCTGGCCAGATGCCAATGCAGTACAAAAGGCGAATACTGCATCGGTGGTAGGTGGGGAGCGGTGACGGAGCACGAAGGAACAGAACATCTGGTCCTGAGATCGTAGCAGGGTCGTGACGAAATCTAGACCCCATACTTCCAACGACAACCCCTCGACATTGCGAAATGGGGTGATGTCGGATGGAATGCAAACTTGGCGTAAATTAGACTTATCGGGATGGAGTACTAGTGTTAATGTTTTGAATTTCGGGGACGTGGCGATGTGCGTTAGGGTGACGTCATCGATGGGAACGGAGACGTCAAGACATTCAAGATGCTCGTGGCGAGGGATGGCCCGAGAGAGAGTTCCGATGGTCATACTAGATACTTGCTCGCGTCCAGTAAGGTTGATGACGATGGACTTTAAATTCGGACAAAGGAAAGGGCAGGTGGCAAGAAATGATTGCAACAGCGCGTCATCCACATCGCTCAGGATGACGTCCAATGAAATGAGTGAAGGGCCTAGCAATCGTTGGATGAATTTGATGGAAAGAAACGGTCGGGTCTTGGCCGAGATGCTCGAGCGCCACTTGAGTATCCTCAGATTTGGCACGAGCGGAGAAGAGTGTAAGCTGATAGATCGCAAAAACAACAGGGAAAACCGGCAGAGTGGGCTGATATTGAGCTCCCTGATGCGATGCGAGTAGCGATGGATGACAACCCATTCAGTTGGGGATGGTGGCGCCTGTCAAACGGCAGTGAGCGAAGATACCAAACTTGGGAGATCAAATAATAGCGCTTGCCTTTGCCCTTTCTTCATTCAACACCGCCACAAAACATCGAATGAGGGGTTCGAGTGAGTCCAATTTGCTCCAAAGACGGTCGAGGGAGGATTCCGAGAATGCACGACATGTTTGAGCCAACGAGACGAGCACCCGGCGTGACTGTCTGGATTGTTTAGGACCTGCTTCTGGTGGAGCGAGACAGTCCAATATGCAGTGAAATACGTCTTTCTGAAACAAAGCACTCCGTGTTATGGTCCGTAGGGAGTTGACAGTGGTTTGGTTGGAGAGAGTCATGTTAGACTGAGTGCCCGCCAAACCTTCGGAGTCGATCCTCGAGTTTTATCCACACTTGTGTAAGCTAGTCCCAAGCTGGTCCAGACTGCCAGCCGCTTAGACCGCTACGCTCAAAAAAAAGGGGGAAACCGCCTTGTCGAGCGGAAACACTGATCGGACGAAACAAGTGTATAGGAAACCAAAGTCGTGTCTCTGCTCGAGCAGGTAATGACGTATGTGTGAGCCTATACGGAAGGAAGGAATTTGATTGGTCGAGAGCGGACTTATTACAACTTGTCATGTCACGCAAATCAACGTCCAAGTCCACATCTGATAAGAACACCAGGAAAACCCTCAAAACCCTCAAGCTCACACCTCGCGACAGTAGCGATGACATAGAACCTCCGTCGAAAAAGCGCCGTGTCGGTTTCACAGTACGTCCTCGAAAAGGGCTCGGTTTGTTCATCTAGCGCACTCATCGTCCTTGTTCATCCACCACAGCTTTCGAACCCCCCTGTATTCGATTTAACCAAGGATGATACCATCATGCCGTCAAGTTCCCAAAGTTCGGTTGGTTCGCGAATGGCAAAGCCCATCCTTCAAAGTCAACAGCCCTTGGTTGACGTCAAAGGAAAGGGCAAAGAGACGAGGACGATGGTGGGTCATGAGGACGATATTTTATGGGTGGACAAATACGAGCCTACGTCCGAGGTGAGACCCACTTTGTCTTTACGCCACCCTTGATGGAACGCCAACGTTTGTGCGGTCCTTTGCATGGGCCATGCTGAACTCAAATAATCAAAGGTAGAACTGGCGGTTCATAAACGGAAAGTGGAGGATGTGCGCCGTTGGCTCATTGAAGCATTTGAGGGCGGTCCGTCAGCGAAGTTGCGAAAGTACCGTGTACGTATCTGTCGTTATGAGGCGCTGAAACTGATCGTATCTGTGGTCGTGTTCGTAATACTTTATAGCGCATCCTCGCCCTCACTGGTCCAGCTGGGACCGCGAAAACGTCTACGTTGCGCGTCTTATCTAGGGAGCTCGCCTTCGAGATCCTGGAGTGGCGGAATAGCATGAGTGAACGCGGACCGTCTGCCGTCATAAACGGAGAACCTCCTGATGGTAAGTGACTTTTGTAAAGCTTCTTGGAACTGTACTATTGAGATCGTCAATTGATACACACTCTTTGCAGATGAATCGAATCTTGGGACGGAAACACTGTTTGACAAATTCCAGGCTTTTCTGACGCGTGCGATGACTTGCAATAGTATATTCGGGCATTGCGACATTACTCAAAGACCTCGCTCCGGGTCGCTTGTGTCATCATACTCACAGACCCAATCATCCACCCAACGTTCCGGCAAACGCCAGCTCATTCTTTTGGAAGACCTCCCTAACCTTCTTCACCAACCTACTCAAGCGCGGTTCCAAGCTGCCATACGATCCCTATGCATTCCCACCTCTAATCTTTCCGAATCTCCGGGACCACCGATCGTCATCATCTTGTCAGACTCGGGTCTTCGTGCTGAGCAGCCCGACGATGACACATGGGGTGGTAGTAGCAACGTGCGAAGGTGGGATAAAAAGGAGGTTTTGGATATCCGCAACGTTCTAGGACCTGAGTTGCTGACGAGTCCCTATGTGACGCGCGTAGGGTATGTGCATCGCCACTGCGACTCGCATTCCACTGAGCGGTTGATTGGATATATTTTCCAGGTTTAATCCAATAGCCCCCACATTAATGACAAAGGCACTTCAGGCCCTCCTTGCTTTGCATTTCGGATCTTCGGAAGCACACGAGAAAGCCGGTAAACAGCCTGCTCGTGAAGTCATTGATATCATTGTACAGTCTTCCAACGGCGATATCCGGAGTGCAATCATGGCCCTTCAATTTGCGTGTGTAATAGACCTCCCAGCCTCATCGATGAAGTCGAAGGGCAAAGTGGCTCGCAAGAACGTCGGCGGAACGAAGAGGACAACGAATGCCCGTGCGGTTTTGGAAGCTGTCACCAGACGCGAGCAAAGTCTAGTGTTGTTTCATTTGATGGGCAAGATCTTATACAACAAACGTCAGAGTGGTGTTTAGGCTCATGCAACTGTCACTGATATCATACATCTTATCCAGGCAAACTTGATCCTCCCGCATCACATCTATCAGCCAAAGATGCTGCAAAAGAGCATGAATTGGATATGCAACTAATCGATCCGCCGCCCCTGCCGGTGTGGCTTTCGCATCACAACCGGAAAGCAAGCCGAGTGTCCATAGAGGCAAGCTTTTCCGAGAGCATTCGGTTGACTCGCGACTCATGACTTTTCCTTCACCGCTTAGACACTAGCAGCGGAATCACCCATCGACTCATCTCTACTTGCAATGTATACTCATCAAAATTATACCCAGTTTTGCACGGACATTGACCAGTGCGATGGCGTCTGTGAAGGGCTGAGTTGGGTTGACTGCATGAGTGGGGTGAGCCCTCCCCTTTTCGTCTTGTTTCGTCAGTGTTTGTGCATCGCACATGCTGATTAGGCTTCACCCTTTCAGGCTCAGTCCGCAAATTCTCCATATGCGTTCCCTACCCTGACGCTTTCCACACTTCACTCGCTTCCGACTCCCGTACCGCGAAATGGACAGAAAGTGTGCAAGCCCACATGGTTCGATGTTCGTACCAGGGAGCTGGGAGCCTCGGACGCGGTCGGGGATGTCCTTGGGTGGCTCGGGAAAGGCGTGGACGTCGGTGGCGATGCGGACGAAGGGGCGTCGTCGATCTCGGTAGGCAAGTGGACCCACACCGATATTGCGACGGAGCTTGGTGGCTGGCTGCGTGCTCTCGATCGATGTAGCAGTGATGCTGGACCGACGAGAAGCAAGCGACAGGGAGGGTCTCACCCACAGCCGCCGCGGACGCATTGCCTTTTCTCGCACTTGCCATGGAGTCTTGGGGTTGCCGGGGGTGATACGCTGGGAGAGAGCGAGGAGGGGGAGGTCGAAGGGGATGGGGATGGGGATGGAGACGAGGATGTGAGAGTGCCCGGTGGGATACGGGGTGGAGAAGAGGGGAAGGGATGGTTGGAGGACGATGATATCGAAGATGTGGATTGAAGGTGATGATCAAAGGGTATTGTGAGGTTGTTGGCACTTGCTGTGTTCTAGTGGATTGTTGGCGAAACCCATAGCTCATGTTCAGATATCCCTTTTGAAGGATCCAGGGAATGCGTCTTGCCAATGCCCGCATCTGACATTTCGGGGAAACTTCCATGCCTTCTCGGGCCAGCCTTCTCGTACCTCGACATCGTTTCCAGAACTCAATCTGCTTAGGCATGTCCCGGCCGAAACGCATCTGCCAAATCATTGATACCAAGGCAAATCCACTGTCAATGAGCCACTGACTCCCACTATAACCTGATAGACAATCATCTACCCATCGTTGTCCCCGTTCCTTCGTTCCACTCGTACTGCACAACGGATGACAGCTCAAACCCGAGCGTGCAGAGGTATAGAAACCCGGCCACGCAGCCGTCTGGCCTCCTCGCCACCCTTGCCTGTCACCACATCACTGACCATTCCATCCAATACTACCCTCTCCAACTCCTCGTCGCCATGTTCAGATATACCGGTGAGCGCTGAGTACGGCGGGGACGTGGCAGCCATCGTGGGAGACGAGGAGACGCAGCGCTGGTGGAAACCGAGTACTGACCGATGGAACCCGCAGGAGAGTTTCAATGAGGGCACAACGGGGGGGAGCGTGTCGTGGTGGACTGTGAGTGTACAAGGGTTTGCGGAGTATCGAGTGGCATCGGTCGTCTGGATTTGGAGGAAGTGTTCCCCTTCGAGGGTGGCTAATCCGTTTGACCAACCCGAGGATGATTGGGATGATCATTCGATCAGCTGTAAACCCGCGCGGTGAGCATACCGATCATATGTATCATGATTATTCTGGATAACTGGGAGGACAAGTCATCACGCTATTGTGATCTCTAAAGTGCTGCGCTCACCAATGTTCGTCTGACTCTAACTTCGTCGAGGCCACAGCGACATATACACTCGGACCACTCAACGTTCGGCGTTCACCCCATCCACAGCCCGCACATAGTCCGCCTCCATGATCGTATAAAATCCCGTCTCTCCGGAACGGTCTTCATGTTCATTTCCAGACTGAGAGGTCCGCGTAGGACGAGCAGTACTCCCAACTTGGACGCCACCCTGTTCGCTCTTCTGCATTTCGCGCTGTGGATGGCTGGGGAGAGTCGATTTTATGGGATCGGGATGTGTGACAAGGCAAGCAAAATACGAGGACTAAGGACTTACGATACGTGCAGCCTTCCGCACTGTTCTTGAAGTTTTAACAGCTGAGCAGTGAGCGCTGAGCGCCGAGCCGTCGCGTCACGTGTGCCAAGGGCTGTCAGAGCAAAACACAGTACAGTACTACCATCGTTGTTAGTACCTTCAGGAATGTCCATTACGATATGCGGAAGACTCGCACAACAACCTCATCTCCTTAATGTTACTCGGGGCTCACCAAATTGTGTTCGAGAAGCTTTCGCCAGCCTTCGAAGTCGTGGCGAGAAGAGCTTCGTCCAAGCAAGATTTCAATCGACCACCTCACACGACGAACCACATGCGGCTAGATCCTGGCTACTTCGTGGAAGCAGCATCCGTGTATCGACGCTTTTCACCACGTTGCTCGCACTAGGCGCAGGTGCCACGGCCCTCGGTCTGTGCGTGGTCCATCACAAGTGAACGTCCCCGCACTAATGTTTTCAATCCGAAACTCGACGACATCCCTGCTTGCCCTGCTCGCGCAAATTGCCATGTTCGCGAACACAGCTACGGGATTTACACCTCGTTCACACTATGGCCGGTGGAGGTTCGTAAAGACTTGCGCGCTGGGATAAGAGCCAAAAACCAGGGTGACCATGCTTTGAGCGAACGATTCCTTGCTCGGTGCGTGTTGGTTCTCCGTACTCGCTTTCGTTCATTTCGTCTGGACTCGTGTCTTTGGTTCTTACTCGTGCAATCGCATACAGTGCATTCCAAACTGCCCTCGTACTCCCGTTGTCGGTGCTCGGCTCCGACCCGTACCTCAAGCTATCAGGGATCGCCGCCGTCTTGGCAGAAGTTTCCCCCGAACGACGGGCAAAAGAAGTGCTCAAAAGCGTTTGGGACAAAGGTGGGGTCTCCAGCCCCGCGTCGTCTGATTCCCCAGGAGATGGCAGCAAGAGCGACGACTGGGCGACGTACACGCTCACGAATGAGGAGTGCCTCCGCAGAGTTTACGTTGCGTGCAAGCTTGCGGAACTGTGTACGAACGAGGACGGAGAGGAAGAGGAGAAGTGGCTCGTGTGGGCTGTCGAGGAGGTTCTTCGACTGGCGGGTGTTCAATCGAAAAACAAGGACTCTGTGGGCGGTACAACCCGCTCTGACGACACTTCAACATCAGTTGTGCTCGCCGAGCTTGAGCTACCGTCTTGGATGCGCAGGGTCGACCTCGGCGCACCACTCGCCACGCTCGGGTCGGTATATGCACGCAAGGGAAACGTCGAGTGAGTGCTTCGCACGCTCACCAGCGACCATTCATACCAGGCATATGAACTCATTGAAAAAGGTATGCCATGCCACTTTATTTACAGGCCATATCGCTACTTCTCCCACCGAACATGGAGAACGTGAACATTGAAGATCGTTGTGAGGGTACGTCTGCCAAATCGGCCTAATGTCTCCTATCCCGACCCGACGCCTGCCCGTAGCTGCACAGCTTATGAACAACCTCTCGGAACTGATCATGCGACGGCCACCTTCACCCGAAATTAGACACCAGGCAGAAGCCTGGGCACGTCAGGCCTATGGATTGATTGAACGCGTGCAAGAGATCCCTTTGCCTCAAAGTGGATGGTTTAGTTCCAGCAGTGAGCAGAGCAGAGAAGTCTGCGATCAGGTATTGGGCGTAGTCTTATTTAATCTTGGCATGTTGCGGGAGGTGAGGGTCTTTGTTCATTTTCCGACCAAAGGCTTGGGTTTAAAACTTCCGGCTATGGTAGATGGACGAAGATCAGGCAACCGCGCGTTCTCTGTACGCGCAGAGTCTCAAGCAGTGTGAAAAGGTCGGGATGAAGGAAGGAGTCATGCAAACCAAGCAAGCCTTGAGAAGAATCGGTCGTGCCGGCGGGAACTCTGTGTAGTCTTTCCACGCGACTCTTCGCAAACAATCGATGAGCATATGGCCCTCCTGTTTATTTCATCTTTAAATTATCTCAAGTTGATGTGGTTGCACGTAGAGTAGACGTTCAAGGGATTCAAATATTCATGTTTGGCGCATCCGATGTGGAAGGTATGCACGTCATAGATTATTTTTTTTTGGCTTCACCTCGAACAAGGCGTATCGTGCCATGCCCCACAATTTGGAGGCAAGGACGGAAGGTTGTTCACCTAGTTGGCACGTTACAGAGGGCACATCCTCCCTGGGGCATCGTGTCGCATGGTTCAATACATGCTCACGTTCGAATCCTACTAATAATCTCAAGATGATGTGTTGGTCTGCAATTCTGTACAGAATGGACGTTCAGCGCGCTTGCGGTTGTTGTCTGCGCGCCAACAGGATGGGCCCGAGGCAGGTGGATCCTACAAATGGGGTTTTCCCTCACACTTGCTGGACTGATACTCCCGAGATCACAGATGCGGACCGACACTCGTAAGACGTTTCCAACAATGTTGGTAACCGCTTCTTGGGCACAGACACAACGTTCTCGCATTCAAAGCACTACACAGATTTGGTAAGTACGTAGAAGTGATGATCGTACAAACATTTTTGCAAATGGATAATCATGGAAGGAGAAATCAACTCGGAGCGGTCATACAAAATTTCCAGAGAAACGAGTCATATACATAGCACAGCAGCACGACGCAGTTATCGTACAGAACACGTTGGAAGGGGAGATCATCACTGGTAGCTAGATATCGTACAAGCGAGACATCGAGTGGAAAACGCTTGGGCAGCCTGATCAAGACCTCATCAGCCAATGAACAACCGTCTTCAGACAGGTCATCACACGTATGCTGAGGCAAGCTCACTTATAAGCCCAGTTTAATGTCCGACTCCACGGACCTGCGCAATGGCCGAATTGACCCAGCGGTGCTGACCAGGTCTAATGGGGGTATTGTAGAAATCTTGGAAGACGAGTTTGTACCCGTTCTTCGGCTTCACGATGAGCGTATGCGAAGATCCACCAAAGTGGAACATTCCGAGCTGCTCTCCGACATCGACGGGAGTGCCGTTTGCAACAGTAGGGTCGCAAGTGGAAACTGATAAAGTAACTCAGTTGTGTGTGGGCAACAGACTGTCTGTATATTCACCTGATAAAGTAACTAAGTACGGAGTGAGCATGATTAGAGGAACTACAGTATTGAGAGCTCACCTCAGTCGCATGTGGGCAACGGACTGAGGGGAGTGCTGTCAAGCTAGAGACTATATACATTCAGCTTTAAGTATTTGAATGTAAATGGTTAGACTACATTACTAAGGGTTGAGAACAAAAGAGAAACAAGCAAGTACACTATAAACGTCGTAGCGTAGGAACAGAGAATGTAGAGCGTACATAAATGGTTCATAGAATGTAGGGGCGCGGTCCGACGAGCGGCTGTGCACACGCTTGCCTGTTCTGACACTCCCCCTCAAGCTGCGTGCAGTCCGAGTTCAGCTGCAAAATGCTTGACTTTCGGCGAGGGGAGCGCTTTTGTGAATGTGTCGGCCACCATTTCACCAGTCAGACAGAATATGAGTTGGATCTTGCCATCATCAATAATCCATCGGATGAAGTGAAAATGCACATTGATGTGCTTAGTGCATGCGTGGTATTGGTGATCCTTGGTGAGCATGATGGCCGATTGGTTGTCCAAGAAAATGGTGGTGGGATTTGTGACGGTAATGAACATTTTGGCTATAAGGGACTGGAGCCAGAGTGCTTCCTTAGTAGCGTGTGTCGCACCAATATACTCGCTTTCAGTGGTGGATAAGGAGACAATCTCTTGTCACTTGGAGCTCCATGAAACAGCCCCTCCGTCAATCAAAAAGGTGTAGCCCAATACGGCATGGCAATCCTCAATTACGCTGCCGTCTGCGTCTGTATACCCCACAAGAGGTTTTTCTCCCCCTCTGTATGTTAGCTGTAGGGCTTTTGTGCCTGATAAGTAATGGTAGATGTGTTTTACTGCGTCCCAATGTGCTTGACTGTGGTTAGATGAAAAATGTGAGACTTGTGAGACAGTGTACGTGATGTCCAGCCTTGTTCTGAGTGCTGCATACATGAGCGATCCAACAGCTTCCTGATATGGTATGTGATGCATGGCAGCATGTTCAGCAGCGGTCAAAGGGGACTGGGTGGTGCTGAGTTTGGTGCTGGGGTCCATGGGTGTCGAGATGGGTTTTAGTTCGTTGAAGTTGAAATGCTGGAGGATTGACTTGATGTACGTTTTTTGTGAGAGGGCGAGGGTATGCTTGTTTTGATTGTGCATGACTTCAATACCGAGAAGCCAGTGGAGTTCACTGAGGTCCGTCACCTTGACGAAACAGCTGAGCTGCATCTTGACAGTGTTGATGAGCTCAAGTGTGGTGGCAGCAATTATGCAGTCATCAATGTGTACGACGATGATGGTGAGTGTGTCTTTTGTTCATTTGATGAAGACGGCCTGATCTACCTCGCATTGCCTAAAAAATAGCCTGGTTACCAAAATCTTGACTAGACATTGGTACCAGTGCTGGCCACTCTGCTTTAGCCTGTACAGAGTTTTGCACAGGTGACATACATGGTGTGGGTGGTTTGGATCTGCATATCCAGGTGGCTGGCGCATATAGATTACTTTGTTGTTGTTTAATTTACCATTTAGATAGGTGCCTTTTATGTCCACTTGGTGTAATTCAAAATCTTGTCAAGCAGTGAGGGCAAGGATAGTGCAGATGGACGTGAGTTTGGCAACAGGCGTGTATGTGTCGAAGTAGTCAATGCCAGGGACTTGCGAGAATCCCTGAGCAACAAGGCGAGCCTTGTAGTGTACGATATTTCTGGCAGCATCCTTTTTTGCATGGAATACCCACTTTGATCCGATCAGGTTTGCACCAGGTGGAAGGTCAGCAAGCTTCCAGGTGCCTGCTTTGTCAAGCGTCTCAAGCTCCTTGTGGATTCCTCGTTCCCATTGCGGCCAGTCAGAGCAGTTGTGAGCATCAGTGAGACTGGACGGTTCGAGTGCTTTGGCATTGGTGGTACCTTGTTCAATGAGCATGGTTAGTTCTCGCTCATCGAAGTCCTGGCTATACCTTTTGTCGATAGCCACTAGGATTTGTTCACTTGTGCATACATCTTCTAGGACGGGTGGCTTGGGTGCTGGATTTTCTGGGATGAGGGCTGGAACTTGTATGCCGCAAGGAATGGTGGTGGATGTGGCTTTACCGCTGATGATATTGAGTATGCGCTGGCTGGGTTTTTGGGTGCGTTGGGGGCATGACTCAGGTACATCAGGAAGAGCCGGTGGGTCAGGTGGCATGACTGATGGCACATTGACAGACACAGCCTGTTTTGGTATCGGCTGTGCGGCATGAGGTACAGCAGTACCTTTAGTCGGTACATGTTCAGCACTTCCAGGAACGTGTTGTTGTGCTAAGGTATTGTCGTCCAATAGGATAATCCCCTCCCCCTTGATGATACTAGGCGCAGCGTTGAAGAAAACCTCATGCTCAACCATCACCATCCTTGTTTTTGGCCAGTATACTCGACATGCATATTCCGTGCGGTCATTGATACCAATCCATCGCCCAGCCTCAACTCTCCCTCCTAGCTTCGTCCCTCGGCCAGTCTTGACATGGACTATGGATTCCCACTCACGCACACTGCTCAAATTGGATGCACAGCCCATGGCGATTTTGTATGGCGATTTTCCATTTAGGACCTTGGTGGGTATCCAGTTCTTCAGCCAAACAACATGATGAGCAGCTTTGCCCCACAAATGTCTTGGCAGACCACTAGTGTGCAAAAGCATGCATACGCGTTCCAGGATCATGCAGTTGAGGTGTTCCACAACTCCATTGTGCTGTGGAGTGTCATGCACAGTGAAATGTTGCACAGTGCCCTGCTGCTGTAAGTACAGAACAAATTCTTTGCCCTGATATTCTCCCCCTCAATCTGAGTGGATGAGCTTGATCTTTGCAGCAAGTTGTTGGTCAAGCCAGGCCTCGAAGCCTTGATATGCATTGAAGGTATCACTCTTCTGACGCAACAAGTAGATGTGGGTAAGTTGGGTATAATCGTCCATAAACGTGACATAGTAGTGTTTTCCACCAATAGTCACGATGGGTGCTTCAGCACATGGCCCTTGGTGTACCTTGGCTATCGGCTTGTGTGTTGCCTTTCCATAGACACATGCCTCACAGTGAGTATTTTCATTGTCATCTGGCTGGTACCTTAATCCGCTGACCAGTCCTTTTTCAGCCAGTGTGCGTGCAGTGGATGGTGCTATGTGCCCTAGACATTGGTGCATCTCCATCACCGTGACCTGTTCAGCAGCAGCAGCTGCATGGTTGTTTTTGTGTATCACACGGTACAGTCCCTTTGCTGACTGTGGTATATGCCCAATCGTCTCTCCGTCAATGTTGTGAATTGTGCAATATCCTTCTGCAAAAATCATTGTTAGGCCCATCTCATCGAGGTGGCCAATTGACACAAGGGTGTACCCCACTTCAGGTGAGTACAATACCTCGGTCAGGTGCAACTTTGACATGTTTATCCCGTTAGGTATTTCAATGACAAGATTGCTGACGCCTGTAGCAGCAAATTTTTGCTGATTTGTGGCCGTAAAGGATTTCGGCAGGATTTGCTTCAAGTCAATCATCTGATCATGCTTGGAGGTGATGTAATGAGTGGTGCCAGAATCATATAGTTCAACCCGGTGCGTTTCCTTTGGGCAGTCACTGGCTTTCATTGCTTCATTCTCTGGGTCTTCATTGGCGTCAAAAGAAGGGCAAGCATAGTTGACCATTGCATCATTGCTATCAACTCTCTGTGCTTTGTCATCCCATTCACAGTCCCACGGACCATCATCCCATTCACAGTCCCATGGACCATCATCACTGACAACCAAGAACCAGTCGTCATCGTCATCATGGGCCTGATGCCCAGCACCTCTATCTTCGTCATCGCTCGACTCGATGGTTTCCAAATCGGGTAAGGATTTGTCATCTTCAATGATGCTGAAAACTCCTTCGTCTGAGTTGGGCATAATCGCGTTCGTGCTACCCATTTGGTGCATTGCGGTCTTCTTCTCGTTCTTAGGTGTTTGATCATGATACGCTGCTAGGTGTTCGTCTGACCCACATGTCCAACATCTTCGTTTTGGCCTATTGCCACGGGGAGGGCGGTATCCACGGCCACGTCCTCTTCCCCTGGCCAGCACTGTCACGGCCATAGCCTCATCGTGATCCTTGCTGTTGCTATGAATGGTATATTTTACCTTCTGTTGATCTGCTTCTTCACTGATAAGTGAGATGAGGGTGTCAGGCTCAATCGTCTTGGTCATTGAGTATAAGTGAGCAGCAGCAAGCTGGTTGGATGCGAAATTGGCAAGCAGGTTGGGAAGGGATCAGATGATGATCGAATGGTAATCCTTCTCGTCAATATCAACACCAACCAATGCTAACTCCTTGCGCTTCATTCACAGCCCATCAAGGAACTGTCGGACATCTCCTCCTTTGGCCATCTTGGTCTTGAGGAATTGGGTGTGCAACTCTGTTTGTGTGTACGTTCCT
This sequence comes from Boletus vermiculosoides, assembly GCA_038091015.1. Lineage (NCBI taxonomy): Eukaryota > Fungi > Basidiomycota > Agaricomycetes > Boletales > Boletaceae > Boletus > Boletus vermiculosoides. The sequence continues at coordinate 12,989 of JBBPNR010000952.1, forward strand.
TTTTCAGTATATTCACGCATGATCTCTTTCCACATAGCTGCAACAGTAGCTAGTTTGCAGATCTTCAGCATGGTTGAGTCCGGGATGTGTTGAGTCAGTAGGTGTTTTGTGATTCCTTCATTCTTTTTCCATTTCGTGACTTCCTCAGTCTGTGCAGCTGATAAAGGGGGTGTGTGGTTTGGCTGAGTGGATGTCCCATCAAAATGGCTCCACATTCCCTTGGCCTCAACAGCTACCTTGAAATGGAAATTGAAGATCGCCCAGTTCGTGCCTTTGACATTGAGCTTAGGTACATTGGTCAGTAGTGTGTCAGTGGTGACAGGAGTGATGGACATGGCAATCAATTGGCAGGTTTCAGGTTAGGTGGAAACAGCAGGGCTCATAACCTGATAAAGTAACTTAGTCGCGTGTGGGCAACAGACTGTCTGTATATTCACCTGATAAAGTAACTAAGTATGGAGTGAGCATGATTGGAGGAACTACAGTATTGAGAGCTCACCTCAGTTGTGTGTGGGCAACGGACTGAGGGGAGTGCTGTCAAGCTAGAGACTATATACATTCAGCTTTAAGTATTTGAATGTAAATGGTTAGACTACATTACTAAGGGTCGAGAACAAAAGAGAAACAAGCAAGTACACTATAAACGTCGTAGCGTAGGAACAGAGAATGTAGAGCGTACATAAATGGTTCGTAGAATGTAGGGGCGCGGTCCGACGAGCGGCTGTGCGCACGCTTGCCTGTTCTGACAGAAACCTCCGCCATTCCGATCGCGATGAAGGCAAGTAGGTCGATAGGTGAATTATGGTCGGTCGGCTCTATAATGAATACGGCGCGAGCGGCGGCGACGCTGAGCCAGGGTTGAGAACGAATCAGGGCACCGTGAGGGTCACCCGGCTCGAGGTCAGGGTCGTAGGCGGGGGCGCCATCGTCGGGCAGCACGGCATAGTAAGTGCCTGGAAATACGTGCCTCTTCACGACGACGCCTTTGATAGGACTGTGCCAGCGATGATAGTCCTGGGGACTGAGGAAAGCCTGGTAAACCGACCCGCCCACGAGTCGTTCAGCAAACTCGGAGGCTAAACTGTTTAGATCGTCACCACCGAGAGCGTCATAGAGAGAATAACTCTGGCTCTTGAGCCAGAATGTATCGTGAAGTTGCACATTTGAATCGGTGCGCAAGACGGTGCACTCGCAAGCGTTGTAGATGAAGAAACGGTTGGGATCCGTCACGATGGGGCGCACCCCATCCCTGAGCTGTCTGGTGAAGAAGGAATCCCACGATCTGTAGCGTGTGGGTGCTGGGAGCTCGGTGATGTAGGTTTGATCGAAGGTGAGGTTTCCGAGGCCCGACTCCAACACGGCCATGCCTTCGGGACTGAACCAGGTTGGAAGTGTACTGTTGGATGCCGCGGTTGTAAGGTATTTCCCCCAACTATCCAACAAATCCTTGATTGCCTTATTGAAGCTCTCCTGAGTGAACAAGGCGTAAGCAGCAGAGGTGTTGCTTAACATATCAAGGAGGAGGTACAGCGGCACGCCGATCGGTTCACCGATGGTCTCGCCCCCAATATTGGCCTTGTAAAAGTGGGGCGATGACTCAACGATACTGTCTAGAAGGTACAGAAAGTCGCAGAAGTCTGTAATAATTGAATCAGGGTCCGCCCACTACCCAAAGAAGGTCAGTTTGCCGCTCTGTCATGACATCGGTTCAGCCATACATTACGGTAATAT
>JBBPNR010000953.1:0-14708 GCA_038091015.1 Boletus vermiculosoides
ACGTCTCTGGGCGTTCATGCATGCCCAGAAGCACCAGCCTCCGTTCTTGTGCTAGAGAGACTCGGGTCATATCTCGTGGCGCCATAATACGAAGCGCTTGCGGATCCACCCCGGAGGTCTTTGCTCGCTCTCGAGCGGCCTCTGGTCTCTTCAGCTCTATACCTGGACGCAGCGCCGGATTTCGTCTTCTTCCGAGTGTTCTTGCGCAAGCGCACAGACAAACTGGCGTCCGGCCTGACAAACAGGGTGAGGACGATAGCAACTATGACGAGGACCCCAGCTGTCGCAAATATCGCTTTGGGGAACGAGGCCACGGTGTTGCTGTATATCACCCCGAAAACGATCGGCTAATGGGAATAGGTGAGAGACTGGTCCCCTCCCAAGCGAGGGTAGAGAAAAAAGACATACCCCGAGAATAGTTTGGCTAATCGCTTGAAGGACGGCGATCGCACCAAATAATTTACCCGATTCAGGTGCTGCGTCTTGTTCCGCAGGGACACACACTGTGCCACTTTGCAATCGTGCCATTTCCTCTTCCTCTGCCAACTTGCGAGCCTGCAGAGTGCACAGAGCCAGACTTTGAGCAGCAGGAATGACTCCGGCACCAGCGCATGCCAACGAGGTAGCCCCGACGAACATAAATTGTGACCATCGTGTAGATGCGGCATCATTGGAAGGAAGTGAAGAGATGACGACGAGTACATGAGAACAAAAGTCGACAAACATCGAGCAACGTACGACAAGAAGGTCGAAACGAATTTCAGAAAAGAGGTGGCTTTTCGTGGGCTTGGGTTTTGCCTTGGGGCCGTTGTTGGGCTGCGCCGAAATTGCTGACGACACCGCTGCCCGAACAGGTTTGAATGTAGCCAGAAGGACTACGTCTTCTGTCAGGACACGTTGCGGAATTGAGTGGGGTTATCAGGTAGCTCACATGGCAGGGGGACGAGAAGATAGAAAGCGCGGACAGTACCCATAAATGCGATGTAGTAACTCAACTGATCCGCGGCCCAGTCGTAGACATGCTCAGCGTAGAGATACTTGACTTGGAAGAGGCCCGAAGAAAGCATGTAAACGAAGAGAGACAACGCAAAGAATGTCAGGTTCCAGTCCTTCCGAGGAGGCTGCTTCGGCATTCCAGCTAAGCGGGCCACTGGAACATCAGTTGGCAAGAATTCGGCAAGAGGGGAAATGAAACTCTTGACAACGCGGATGACCACCCAGGTGTGGTTATCTCCCCCTGCGGCAAGAATACATTAAATGCATCTCGAGATAAGAAAAATAGATAGCTTACTGTCGGTTCCAATGTCGTAGCCGTCTATCGCGCGATTCTTACCTTTCTTATTCATCACCCGACGGGATGCAGGAAGGGACTCTGGGAATACAAAAAGCACGAGCAGAAGATTTACGAAAGAACCACAGATGGCAACCCAAAAGACTGAATTGACACTGCGCAATGGGTGATCAGCTGGGTTTCGACATTAGTTAGATATGATCCTGGAGCCAGCAGAAAGTGTACCTTGTCCGACTTTCAAAAATGGTATCGGGTTTTGGATCAGCCAGGCGCCTATTATTGGCCCAAGTGCCAGGCCCACGAATAGAACGCCAGTGAAACGTGCAAAGATTGTCGCACGGGAACCAGGTGACGTGCAATCAGCGATGTAGGCCGTATTGGCACCGGTAAGCGATGACCATCCTCCCAGTAAGCCCTCGATAATTGGAGCCAAGATAAGAAGTTTATGAGAGTGCGCAGCGAGTGGGTTGCGCGGCGTGGAGACAAGAATGAAGGTTAGATCCCTAGACGGTATTGATCAGACGTGGATCATGCCACCGATATCTCTTTGGGAAGAGCGCGCACGTACGTCAGGAACAAGCCAAGCGTGGATATCGCAAGGACGCGAGTGCGGCCATAACGTTCCCCAAAGCGACTCCACCAACCTGTGGTGAGCGCCGAAAGTGTACCCATGGTCGTCGTCATGATAGTCTGAAGTCTGACCGCACCAGCCTGTACGGAAGGATCTGAAACACATCTCTTTCCAGGAATAACACGAGGATCGTCGCCTTCGCTCACGCCGTCACCTTCGGACTCCTCCAAAGACTGCACGGATGGTGGTATAGAGGAAAAATATAAAGAAGTGAAGCTGGGACTATCGTCGACTTGAGGCTGAACAAAAGCGTGACTGCCTCGCGCGTCGGTAGAAGTGTGGTTCCACTCATCGCGAAGCTGTCTGCATGAGAGCTCAGTGAACACCTCGACACGAGGGGCCAGCGTCATTCCACGCTGAAGAAACGCAGACGAGTTTGAGATGCGGCATTTTGGCGTGGGGTACTCAACTTACTGTAATAGAGGCTGTCAATGCAAACGGAACCAGCCTGGACACGGGTCAATTCGCGCAACGAGTTTGCGAAGAAAATAATACCATAGTGGACGGGCACGGTAGAATGGCTTCTTAGATTTAGGAGCACCCACGAGAGGGTGCCGTTCCGATGGCAAGCTGACTTCGGAAGTGAGAGGGAGGTGCTCTATAGGGGGACGGGAGCTGGAAGGAGAAAAGCCAACGTTCTCCGTGGATATGATGGGATCCGTGATAATTCTGTCCAGCGGCATTGCAGCAATCAGCTTGAACGTCTCGAAACAGCTAAGGACCTGGAGGCATTGCCAGCAGACTCTCCGAGGGCTACGCGACTTTATAAAGCGGAAACATGCGATACACACGACCACCGGAGTTAGTAAGACTCTCAAAGTTACGTACCTCGTTTCTTTCGCATGGGTCACAGCCATGGTGGAATGCTTACATCTTGTCTTGGAAAGTCGAGAACCACCTGACCATCAATGTGACCGTTAATCTTGTTTATTATAACGATGTGCCTACAATCCCTTCGTCCGTAGCGGTACGCAACACGGTCCGGCTCGCCAATGAATGCACGGGGCAAAAAATATGTGGGCTTATCAGTTAAGTTAGTTCTTTGGCCTTCCTCCATAACGGGGTGACACTGACGACCGGCTTGCTACTTCGACGCCGTCATCTATCTTTGGAATCTTCAATGACGCCCTGCCCCTATAGCTTTAGAACATGGGAGTAGGGAGCTGAACGCATTTGAGGACTCCACCAGTGCACGAATGCCGTCACCCACACTCAGAGCGTATTTCGACGGAACAAGGTAACTTGGCGTTGGTTAGTGCCCTCGGATATGTACGCCGTGAGAGCGCTCAAACGTAAATTTCACGTAACTAGTTAAATTTCTCGAGATAAGTCACACCACTAGTATATAGTAGTCTAGCTCAACTTGGATAAGGTTCTCAATGATTAGTAATCGTCGCGGACAGCGAGTAACAGACGCTGAGTGAGTCAATGCTGGATTTCAATCGATCGAAAGGACTCACAGCAAACTGAACACCAACCCGCCTTGATCTGTGACTTTACAAGCGTCCACAATGACACAGACAATTAGAGAAGAAGTTCTCAGACTGATCCCCGATCCTGGGCAATCTGCAATGTAAGCACGGCTTCTGCAACCCATCGGACACGTCTCACTATTACCCATCGGTTAGATTACCGAAAGAGGGGGAAACAAACATATTGATCACCTCTGCTTTGCCTTATTGTAACAATGTACCCCACCTAGGTATGTCTTTCCACTCGTGTGATCAACCACTTTCTGATACCCTTCACAGGAAATATCATCGGAAGCGTTCTCAGTGCAGACGTATTTAGTAGGTAGGTGTACAGTTCAGTTGGATTCGTGGGTTCGTCGGTCTGACAAGCTACCATTGCGATAGATATAGCCGTGAGTATGCATTACCCCGTGTCTTGGTACATGCCGCAACTTGATCACAGGGACTCGCAATCGCCGAACTCTTTATATCTGTGGAACAGATGAATATGGAACGGCCACCGAAACGGCAGCACTAAAGGAAGGTGTCACACCTAGACAGCTCTGCGATAAATATCATGCGCTACACAAAGAGACCTATGAGTGGTTTGACATTGGGCAAGTAGCGGCCTGGGCTTCTTTCTCGCTCACTGAACGACTCTGAACAGGTTTGACCTCTTTGGACGCACTTCCACCCCTCAGCATACCGAGTAATTCCTTTCCCTCTCCCTACCCTTCTCTCTTCTACTTGCATCAACTAACCCGTTCATTAGGATATGCCAATCAATATACATCAATCTCGGGAAGCATGATTATCTCGAAAAGCAAGTGAGGGATCAGACTTACTGTGAAGGGTGCCAAAAGTAAGTGAAGTTATTCAAGTTGTTATCCTGTATCAACCAAGATTTAGGTTCTTGGCCGATCGATATGTTGAAGGCATATGTCCGCATTGCAGTTTCCCCGTGGGTAGACCCATATGTTCGTTGGAGAACACCTTGATTAAGTCTTGTAGGATGCTCGAGGGGACCAGTGCGACGGTTGCGCGCGCACTCTCGATGCCATAGACCTTCTCGAACCCCGATGCCTTATAGACAAAACCCATAAAGTTGTCGCCCGCTCCTCCTCTCACATGTATTTCAAACTTGACAAAGCACAACCTCAACTAGAAGAATGGATCAAAGCGTCGTACAAGAACGGAAAATGGTCACCTAATGCGACGATCAACACTGAAGGAGAGATTGTTGATGCACGCTTGAAGAGTGGCTTACGCCCCACACCCGTTACTCGGGACCTAGCCTGGGGTGTGCCCATCCCACCACTTGGTAGAGAGGATGACAAAGGGATGGATGGCAAGGTTCTTTGTAAGTGTTGCGACTGCCTAGTGGATTCGGGAGTTTGACAATTCTTCTAGACGTATGGGTTCGTCCTATGGTTCAAAGCGACCCTCACGCCTACAGCTGACTGTTGTTCTGGTAGTTCGACGCCGTTATCGGTTACCCGAGTATTACCGCCAACTATACCATCGATTGGCAGCGGTGGTGGCTTAATCCTGATAATGTCAAGTTATACCAGTTCATGGGGAAGGACAACGTTTACTTCCATACTATCTATTTCCCTGCCATGCTTCTCGCTGATGGCAGAAAATGGACAACGCTTCATCACGTATCGACGACAGGTGAGAGCATCCTCTACCTTGACACCGAGCGATTAACAAAGACCTTCATAGAATACCTCAATTACGAGGGTGGAAAATTCTCAAAGAGCAAGGGCCGTGGAGTGTTTGGACCTGCCGCTAAGGAAACTGGCATTCCAGCATCGGTCTGGCGGTATTACCTGCTCGCTACCAGACCTGAAACTGCAGACGCGATGTTTTGTTGGGCGGACTGCGTAAGTTGTAATTTCTCAACTGAACTTCATTCACTACTTACCACCTGTCTCAGATTACAGCCAATAACAATGTTTTGCTCAAGAAGTGAATTTTCCCTCCCCGTCTTATGATGTATAACCTTACTAACACACCAATAGCTTTGGAAACTTTGTTAACCGCGCCTTGAAATTCGTGGCGTCGCAGTACGACAGCGTCATTCCTGAGAGTGGCGATGCCCCTGGGGCACTGTCCCCTAACGATGCTCTTGATGGCGAGTTCTTCTCTGAAGTCAACAATCTCCTCAAAGAATACATAGACGCGATGGAAACTGTGAAGCTTCGCCTTGGTCTGCAGACTGTCATGCTCATCTCTAATCGCGGTAATGGATACCTCCAAGCTTCCGGGCTCAACAAGGCATTGATGACGGAAAACCCCAAGCGCTGCGCTCAGGTTGTCTCGCGCGCAGTGAACTTGATTTATGTGTTGTCTGTGTTGATCTATCCATTCATGCCTGCAACATCGGAAGCTATTTTACAACAACTCAACGCACCAGCGCGGTCTGTACCCGAAGTGCTTTCTACGGATATCTTGGGAGGCCATCGGATTGGGAAGCCGGATCATCTGTTTAAGAACATCGACGAGAAGATGGAGGAAGTATGGAAGACCAAGTTTGGTGGAAGCAGTGACGGACAGAAGGAGGAGGCCCCTGCTTCCAAACGCAAGGCCAAGAAGGCTGCCAACCCCGGCGGAAAAGCGAACGGAGCGGTGGATGGGCCGAAGTCGCCAGAGGCAATTGCTATAGAAGCCAAGATCCTTGAGCAGGGTAACCACGTTCGCTCACTCAAGGAGAACAAGGCGGAGAAGGATGTCATTGACGCTGCAGTTTTGGAGCTGAAAAAGTTGAAGGCTGAGCTGGCGAATCTGGAAAATGCAGGCTAGGAATCGCATTTACATGGCCCTTGTTCGTGCCAGTGTGAAAATCGTGATGTTTGTACGTGGTTCAGTCGCTTCATGCCGCATAAACACCATTTAGCGGGGAAACGTCTGGGTAATGACTAGGGGACCTTGCTCTCATCAAGGTTACAATATTGCTCATAAATACATCAATCGTGCGAAGTTGTGGGGATGTAAGTAACTAATGAGATCTTGAGACCCAAAACAAGCACACATCGTAGTACCTGGAAATTGATGTCGATGGGCCCGCCTCGGTTATACGGATTGGTCACCAGTCTAGGCCTCGATATGTACCACCAACAATGGTGTAGGGGACACCAGTGCCGTTGGCAGCGTTGGTGACGTAGTACGCATCCGTCGGTAGCTTGTCACTGGCCTGCCAGTGAGGTCCAGGTTGTGGGATCAAAAGGCTCCAGGATTCCGGCAGGACCAGGAACATGACGCCCACTGCAACTACATTATTGTGGCGCACGGGAAAGGTCTTCAATGGCCGAGATGAGGTGGTGAGCATAGTACCGTACCTGGATCAGGGGAAGCAAGCCGTCGGGCGAACGACCGTGCGTCACTTTCATTTTTTTAAACTGGGTGCGCCTTGTGTCGCCTCAGCGTATTGAGTGCAGGAACGACCCTATAAGGATGTCGTGAATACCTTGAGGCTCTGTAGTATAGTCAACGTTATTATTTCGGGCCAGACTCGTAGTCTACCAGGCCCTGTCAGCGTGTCGACCAAGACTGCTGAGGGTCTACGCGATGCGGCTCGGATGAGGGACGAGGCAGCGTAGTACGCATCCATACCTTGGTCAAATCGAAATCCCATTTTCGAGCCCATCGACACCGTCTGCTTGATCATACAGGCGCTCGCATGTGCCTAAGCCGCAGCTGCAGCGAGATTTGCCAGACTACACTGTCCCTGTTCCTGTCTCAGACACGCGAATCATATCGCGGTACCGTTGGCGAGCAGGCGCAGGTTGGTTTTTGGTCGAGCAGTCCTAAATTTGGACAGCTGGGGTCCTCTCCTCGGCGGCAGTGTTCGGCAGTGAGTGAGGTGTGACGAACATCACACACATTCAAATCAAACAATATTATTTAATATACTAAATTTACATACTATAGCACAGGTAACTACATTATATTCTGAGCTACTACTGAGCTTCTTGTCAGTACTACGGAACTGCGTGGGTAAACCCACGGTCCACCATGCTGGGGGGGGGTGGGTGCGAGCGTGAGCGTGTGGAGACAAACACAAACACAAACAATTGTGTTCGTGGTCGTGGTCGTACATGGACAGGGGTGGGGGACAAACGTGAATGTGAACAAATACGAACACGAACGGCAATCGACAAACCAGGCAGCTTCGTACATTGTTGTTGGTCGCTAGGCGTTGCTGGCCAACATTCCTTGAGTCAGTCAACCCCCCGCCCGGGATTCTCCGAGAGAACCTTACTTTCGGATTATTTAATAGATACTTATTGGGTAGTGTTTAGGAGTTTTCTAATATTTACTATAAGTACTTGTCAGAGCTTGTCAGTCACACAAGGTGACTGAACAAATACAGCGGTACCAGGACCCGGGAATCAGCACCGCAATCTCATTTTTCTTACCAAAAACCAACCTGCGCCTGCTCGCCAACGGTAATCGCGGCATAGCATCTAGTCAACATAATATATTCATTTGTAGAATCTTCGCCTGTTTAGACTCTGAAAGTTGTAAGGAACAGCAATCAAATTACGGTACGGATGCCCAAATGTGGATCGTCCAAACTGACATTGACATATACGAAAGGAGTATGCTTAGAGGTTGATGGTAATCGGGGCCTCAACGCCGCCAACGACAGAGTAAGGAATGCCATTGGTACCGTTGATGGGGTAGGTGGTATCCAATATCACCACATAACTTGTGTTTGCGAAGTAGTACGCGTCAGGGAACTGAGAGAAGCCCAAGGTCAGAAAGCGTGCTGATTCACCCAGTGGCGAAGAACGAACCTGGACAGTGAACGAATCAGAGGTGCTGCCAGGCGCAAGGGTACGACGAGCCAACAGGATTGGAGGTTCATGACCGTTGTTATTGACGGGGACCTCGATATAGTAGTCGGTGTATTCAGGGATGTGGCCGAAGTAGTTGATGGCGCAATTGAAGTCAGCATTCACCACCAAGTTCTGGTATATATAATAATCAGCTAATACCCTGCGTAGGAGCTAGAAGGCTGCAGTTACATACTTCGCCAGCTGCGATGGTGGTCGGAGAGACGCTCAACACACCAAATTGGGTGGCTTGGGCACAGCTAAGACGAGCCTGAGGTTGGGGTGTCGCACCAACCAGTAGAGCAGCAGAGGCAATGATGGCGGTAAAAGTGAGTTGCATATTGAGATTGATAGAATGGATGGGTTGTTGGTCTTTCGATGTAAGACCCACTGGAGAATACGATGAGCCCGACAGGCTTAAATACCCCAGGAAGTTGGGAGGCACTGCATATCGTATACGGAATGGGGTAACGAAAAGCTGACAACGACTCAAAATTTTGGTGGACAGCATTGCTGGCGGGGTAAGGAGGCCGCACCGTAAAAGGTGCACGTTACGTGCAAAGTCCCTAGAAACCCACCATTTCGTTTAGTTGATTTCTGCGTGGAGGCGTAGCCAAGGACTTGTGATCCATGAGAATGGTTAGAAGAAGTGTCAAATGGCATTGCGTGCCAGTGGTCTGCCAGGCAACGCGAGTTGCGTATTAGAACATCCAAGTAGCACAAGAGAAAGGACGGCAAAATCCGCCACGCGACCCAAGCTCTACTAGCAGTTGGCACGATCAACATACCTGCGCAGAGCGAATATTTGCCATCCGGGCAGGTGTGCTGATCGTGCTCAAGTGAATTTTGTGCACCGCAATAGGGAAATCCTTGATCAGTAGCTATAACCCGAAAAACGGACATCCTATGATATGTTGTGTAAAGTGAATTGTGACACGGCTCAGACGTTGAGTCAGTCTTCAGGTTGATCAAGGGTTTATGTAAACATCCAAATTACACAAAACGGCCCTAGAGTCTAGTAGACACCCAAGTCAAACACTGGCAACGATGCTGCAGCCACAGACCAACGAATTCGTGGTAGGCAATTTTGTCTAACAGGTCGCTCATCCGTTTGTTGTCCATTGATGTCCGTTAGTTTAAGAGGAGACGAAAGAGGCTACGAATCAACGTTCAAGACGCGGGAACCGTTCGCAGCTGCTCCTTGACGGGATCGCCCCGTCGCTCTGGCTTTTGAGAGTGTCCTGAGCGACGTTATTCTGGATGACACCAGCGATGAAGGCATCAACCTTGCGGTTAGCAGGGTTTGGCCCCAGTACCGTCCAGGTTCGAAGTGGACCCCATTGCAGAATCCAAATTCACGCTGGTTGTCGTGCAGGACCGCATCAACAGTTGACCAGTGCTCGCAAGTGGTGCATTATAATTTGCTTGATGGATCACTTTTGGTCAACGGCAAATTGCTTGGGAGATTGCCGAACCAAATTCAGCGGCCCATCCGCTGTACAATCTAATATTTGGTGATGTACGTCACGTCATGCTCAATGTAACGCAGGTTACTGACCAGCTGTGCAGAAAGTGCTCGATGTCCTACCAAGTGATCTCCCAGGGATGGATTACGCGACACGGAGCATGGTCTCCGGTCATCAAGTGAGCGCACTTGAGGAGACGTAGGGTATAACCTTGAGAACTCAGTTGGCATGCCCAGGTGTACTTGTCTCTCAGAAACAGAGGCTCCGATCTCGTGATACGAGTAATTGCTGATTCAGAAATCATCGAGCCCATCCCTCAAGAAAAGCTGAAGGGTGACTTGCCGGATGTATTGATTGAAGGATACACTCATTGGCTAAACCTTTCCACATCCGTCATGGAGATCCGCCCTCTCGACAGCCTTTGGAAGGGTTCGTCGGAAAATTGGAAGATGAATTGTACTCCTGGGGAATACTGCATGCGCAAAGGCCGGGAGCTCCTCATAGACATCCGAAGCAAATCTTGGGCTATGGCATCGGGTTTCTTGAAGCCACTCGACGCCCCGGAGAATCTCCTTGTCACTGTATCCCCGATCGACTACGACCAGCCTTCGTCATCATTGCAACTGTCCGTCGCTCTACCCCGCTGTCGCCTATCTTTTTACGCCGACGAGGATGGAGACCTCCAATCCCAGAATATCCGGGGCATGGTTTATGACGAGAACCAATCCATTGGGACTTTGTTTGGATTAGTCAATCGGCTTGTGCTTCGGCCAAAGCTGAGAGGAAACGCCAACGCCGACGAACTTGTCCCACAGTGTGTCCTCATCCCCGAGGGCGCGATTTCGTTTCAGATGGATGGTCATCACGTTCGCATCGAGGATACGGGAGTTTGACAAGCAAGCGGTACTATGCTTTACCTGCACGCTCTGACCGGCTGGTGTAGCACCAATCCGCTCACAGGCAGGTCGGGTACGGAGGAAGCGTTGTCTCTACTCCGGTCAGCCAGCCGATGGTCGATTATGAAGATCGGTTCTCGCGACGCGGAGCTCCTGAGCTTGATCGCGTCCATACGTCCCTCACGCACGTGGTACCCTCAACATCTTATGTGTATGCAGAAGGTGGAGTGGCTTAATCTTCCTGTCAACTCTCAGCGTCACGCGTTGCACCTCGTTTTCAAAGCAATCAAGGAACACTACGCAAGAGTGCAGTTATTCCACGAGAGCCAGTCGAGCACTTTGTTCCAGGAATTTCCATTGCGTGATGGTCACCTGCTAGAGCGCAGTGCAGGACGAGCTGCGTATCTGTTCCCATCGGTGTTTTCTGGGCAGCCTTCCGGGGCAGATTTCGATATTCGGTACCCCGCCAGAGATCTAGTGCAAGTTGGCTTGGGAGAGCATCGCGCGTATACCGCGGCGGCTGTCGTTCATCGCCGGACCGCCAATTCAACGCCTCAAAAGGATATGCTGAGCATGGTGCGATCATGGACAGAGACCGTATCTAGGGATGTCACTTTGTCCCTCCGATATGACAGGTCATGGTTGACTCCAGATCTTCCATTGATTTGGATTCAGGCATACAATCTCCTGCGAGGAAGCGATGAAAGAAAATGGTTTCGATTACTTTTCTCATTGCCCGCGATGGCGTATGCCTCGTCGGAGCCTGCAGACCTGGTCCCCGCGTTCGTAGCCTTTGCCGCAGATTCGCGATTCCGTTCGGCGAATCCACCACACTATGATTCTTACAAACCTTCGGACGGATATTGTCCTTCTTCGACCACCCTGTGCAATTATATTTCCGATTGTGCCCTCTCCTTCGAATGGGGCCCTGAAAGCACAAGTCCTGCAAAAACTGACAAACGTCCCAAGAAGCTGCGAAAACGTCGGCGCGAAATGTATAACACAAGACTAAAGTCGGACACCGATGCAACAGTCCAATGGTTCTTGAACGCTTGGCCATGTGAGACTCCCACTCGGTGCTCACTCAAACTCGATTTACAGGGCATCGCGAATTTGGCATCTAATGTTCAGAGCCACTTCTCCAGCTGTTACCGTAATCTCAAATTCACAGAGCATCTCACTCTTGTTGAGATGATTCTGTTGTAGAATCTTCGCCTGTTTAGGCTCTGAAAGTTGTAAGGAACAAGAATCAAAATTACGACACGGATGCCCAAACGTGGATTATCTAAACTGACATTGGCACATACAAAAAGAGTATGCTTAGGTGCTGATGGTAATCGGAGCCTCAATCCCGCCAACGACAGAGTACGGAATGCCATTGGTACCGTTGATGGGGAAGGTGGTATCCAATATCACCACATAACTTGTGTTTGCGAAGTAGTACGCGTCAGGGAACTGAGAGAAGCCCAAGGTCAGAAAGCGTGCTGATTCGCCAAGTGACAAAGAGCGAACCTGGACAGTGAACGAATCAGAGGTGCTGCCAGGCGCAAGGGTACGACGAGCCAACAGGATTGGAGGCTCATGACCATTGTTGTTGACGGGGACCTCGATATAGTAGTCGGTGTATTCAGGGATGTGGTTGAAGTGGTTGATGGCGCAGTTGAAGTCAGCAATCACCGTCAAGGTCTGGTGTAATATAATAATCAGCTGAGGCTCTGCTTAGGAACTAGAAAGCTTCACTCACGTCGCCAGCGGCGACGGTGGTCGGGGAGACACCCAACTCGCCAAATTGGGTGAATTCGGGACAGCTAAGACGAGGTTGGGGTGCCGCACCAACCAGAAGAGTAGCAGAGGCAATGATGGCGGCGAAAACAAGTTGCATGTCGAGATTGATAGAACGGATGAGTTACTACTAGTCTTTGGATGTAAGAAGCACTGGAGAATACGATGAGTCCGACGGGCTTAAATACCCCAGGGAGCTGGGAGGCTCTGGACATCGTGTACCGAATGTGGTAACGGAAAGCTGGTATTATGGAAAGCCGGACAAGTGTGCATCAGGGAGCACCAGATTCGAGGGATGACATACCAAATTTGGTGTATGACAACGGCCCGAAATTTTGGTGGACAGCATCGCTGGCGGGGTAAGGAGGCCGCACCGTAAAAGGTACATGTTACATACAAAGTTCCTAAAAACCCACCATTTCGTTTAGTTGGTTTCTGCGTGGAGGCGTAGCCAACTTGAAGGACTTGTGATCCATGAGAATGGTTAAAAGAAGTGTCGAATGGTATTGCGTGGTCTGCCAGGCAACGCGAGCTGCATATTAGAACGTCCCAGTAGTACAAGGGAAAGGACGGCAAAATCCGCCACGCGACCCAAGCTCTACTAGCGGTTGGCACGATCAACATACCTGCGCAGAGCGAATATTTGCCATCCGGGCAGGTGTGCTGATCGTGCTCAAGTGAATTTTGTGCACCGCAATAGGGAAATCATTAATCAGTATCTATAACACGAAAAACGGGCATACTATGATATGTATGTTGTATAAAGTGAACCTGTGACACGGCTCACTAGACGTTGAGTCAAAGTCTTCAAGTTGAAGTTTATGTAAACATCCAAACTACACAAAATGGCTCTAGAGTCTAGACACCCAAGTCAAACACTGGCAACGATGCTGCAGCCACAGACCAACGAATTCGTGGTAGGCAATTTTGTCTAACAGGTCGCTCATCCGTTTGTTGCCCATTGATGCCTGTCAGTTCAAGAGGAGGCGAAAGAGGCTACAAATCAACGTTCAAGACGCGGCGAGAACCGTCGTATCCCTCGACCAGGCCAGTGATGTCGGACCGCACTCAAGATTGATACCAGAGATTGCTGTGCTTCCGGAACTGGCGACGTCCGCTCCCGCGTTCCCAGAGTTCCCCGAACCTCGGGCTCCGAGCCCGGGAGCGTCCTCTGAAAACATCGTCACTGTCGAGAGGTTTCTTCGTGGTTCAGTTCAAACGGTTCCGAAAACCAAGCAAGTAGTTTCCGGTAGTATCTCTCTGAGGAGGCTTCGCGCATATACTCGCCAACGCCAAGCGGAACGACGAACAATGGCCGCCCGAAAAGTTCCCAGAGTGCCCAAGCGACCAAAGGGGTCCTCCCGAATCGCGAAAACCTTGTTTCGTGCCGCTGTTTTAACCGATGGCGATCCTCTCGATACCTTGATGGATGGTGCCGGGATCTCTCACACACGACGTCCTTTGAAATTCGTGCCTTTCAACAAGTTTGCGAGTCCCTTTGGATCCGGCCAGACTAATTCAGCCGAGCCCTCTGACCCCGCTCGCGGGGAAGACACGGTGCTACATACACGACGCCTTGGTGATACCTCGGATCTCAAAGCACATCACCATCATTCTTCAAGTTCCTACCCACGCAAACCCCTGGACTTGGTCCCACTCCGAGAAGCAGAGACTGCGTACTCTGTCATGTTTCCGTAAGTTGCCATGGCTCGCTTTATTGCCTTTGTTTTATCAGACATGCTCGTCTTCTCAGCTCACGGCACGCGTTGTTGAAGCTCCCGTAGTTGCCCGAAAAGCCTGTAAGTACGTTTGCTATGCTCACATACCAATGTGCCAGTCGTTGCTGGCCCTTTGAATGTTGGCCGTTGTCGCGCAGATTGTACGGCCTTTGGCACTCGATGATTCTGGACGGTCAGGCATTCTCTGGTGAGACATTTTCCACAATAGTCAGTATTCCTGGACCCAAAAGGTCCAGGTCTCACTTTCTTAATTGTCTGTCATCAAAACACTACCTTGATAAGAAATGCCAAAAAATTGCAGTACTGACTAACACAGCAATTGTTTTTATGCCCCTAGGCAATCCACCTCCTCTCTGTCTCTTCTCAATCCCCATCTCTTTCAATTGACTGTAAGTGTGTACATGACTGGTTTTTGGGTATGTGGGTCTTGACATTAAAAAACATAAGGTATAGATTCATTTCTGTAGATCATTGTCTCCTACCTCACTGCTTGCAGGTTCAGGTTTGCCTGGAGGGCCATGGAATGTTTTCCCTTTTATGACAACCCAGCAGTACATTACCATTTTCGAGTCATACTTGTCGTCATGTTGTAATTTTTGGAGCCTGATATC
>JBBPNR010000954.1:0-14703 GCA_038091015.1 Boletus vermiculosoides
AAGATAACTGGGCCACTGAGCCCAAACCTGAACCTGACCTGGTAAATATTATATATGTTGGTATTTGAATTTGCTACTAATGAGTATCATTGCTAGACTTCTGTCTCTGGGCCATCCAAGGTGAAAGAAAAAAGGGAATCGGTGGCAAAGGTAAGTGGCTCACAAGACGCATTATGTTATAACTGGTAGTCGAACAAGTAGACACGAAGTGTAGAGCCGCCTTGAGCCTAACTCTTGTTGGTCCTAATGGCGTAGGATACCTTCAGGCTTAACGAGAGCCTGGCGATGAGCGACGAGGGATATTAAGAGTAGTATCCCGAGAGAGCCAGCAACTGTGAGCCTCGAAGAGAAGGTCAAATGATCTGGACTGCGCTGAGGATGTTGGATAACGAGGCATCGTCGAGCTAGGTGGGTTCTCCTGACCAGAGTGGAGAACTGAGAGACTAGCCTATGGTGACTAGTTGTTGGACAGGAGAGCAATGATGAGTTGCTCTTGAGGGGCTCTAGAAGGAATTCTAGAGTTGTCGACGGAGTCCTTCAACGAAGGAGGAAGAAGGGGAGGGTGAGATAAAGATCAAGCAAGGGAATGTTGCAGGGAACAGATGATGTATACCACAAGAGTAACCGTAAGATGTACACTTTAGGTGTCAGATCAAGGTTAGAGAGAGAGAGGTGTTCGAGAGGAGCTTGAACTTATATACCCTGGCTGTAAGGGATTTAGGGCAGGTATATCCCAATCTGGTAATGGTGGTCCATGCGCAGTCTAACCTAATATGGTAAGGATCCATATCCTTACAGGGAAAGCCAAAACCAGGTGGTGAGATAATCGCCCAAAAAGGCAGGAGGGGTCCTGTGTGGGAAGTTCACGAGCAGAAGAATGCGTCGTGGGAATCAACGTGGCATGACGTGTGTGATGGCATGTGAGTGATCACATGGGGGAAGTGAGCTGGAGCGCAACACGAGGTTGGGGTGGCAATGTTGAGGAGAGATCTGGCCTCAACTGAGATGGGGATCGCCGAGGAGAGCACAGGAGGACAGCTGTGTGGGGGAGGTGCTGTAGGGCAGTGCTGGGGAGATCCGGAGGGTGTAAGGGCGGCCCTAAAGGAGGAGATGGGTGGGAAATCCTGGAGGGATATTCCAGGGAGGATCCAGGGATAATCCAGGATCAGGACACAGGGGGGCGGTGTGTCAGAGGGTACTGGGAAAGGGCAGTACTGGGGTGGGCAAGCCAGGCTGTTGCAAGATGCGTTGCATTGAGCGTAAATGAGCGCCAGAGTGCGCCAGGGCAGGTTGGTCCAGGACAGGAGAGGTTATGTGGGCACGAGGTCGTGGGAGGAAGAAAAAAGACTGGGGGGCACACCATAACCATAACACATTACTCATATTGACTGATCACTATCTAGATACAGTTGGCACCTGTAGTGATAGATGAAAAAGGCAAGATCAGCGATCTTGACCAGCAAGTTAAGGAGCTGAAAGGCACCATCACAAGGATTGATCTTAGGAACGAAGCAATGGAGGGGGAGCTAAAGAAGCAGGTTACTTCACTGTCTGCTTTGGGCATCAAGTATGATGGGACCATTGCACTATGAAACCAGTGCATATCCCAAGACACTCAGGCTCAGCTTGATTGCCTGCAGACAGCAATGCTCCAGGACCTTGATGCCAATCAACACTTATGTGAAGAGGTTGCCACCCTTCAGCAAATGTCAGCTCCACTTGAGGACAACATGGCAACGTTGATGAGGAGAGTTGGAGAAGTCATGGGTCAGCAGAGGACCAATGGGGATCAAGTGATACCTTTTTCAAACTGGTATCCTTCAAGCTCTAACAATTAGTTATCTGACTTTGTACCTTACTTGGTCTTTGGTCTATTTGCATCACTTCAGTTTCTTGTCTAATTATGTCTCCCATCTCTGGCTCACTTTAGAAGATTAGTGTGATTTCATTTGGTGAACAATATGAACATCATATATCTTCATCATGACATATTTGGTATGTTACAATCCAGGTGATCATTTCTGGCCCAAATACTGGGTGAGGTTCAACTGCTCTCTCTCTTCCTCCACAACCAAAGCCTTCAACTGCTGGACCTTCGCTGAAAGTGCCTCTGCTTGTTGTTCAACGCTGGCCAAAGTGTTGGCCACTACACTGAACATTGCCAAGTAATTGTCTTGTCCCTGCAATATGTTTCCGCCACTTCCTTGGTTGATGAGGATTAATGAGGATCCCAATTGTTGGATCTCTTTCTTGAGTTCTTTGTTATCTCCTAAGCTCTCGATTTCAGCGTGGAGTCTCTCCAACTCTTCGAAGTGATGCTGGGTCGGTGTTTCAATCAAAACAGTCACTGTAAATTGTTCAGCTGTCACATAAGCCACTGAAACAGTATTGGCAAAATACCGTTCTCTTCCCCAGGTTGGCGAGGCATCACCTTTATTGACCCAACCTTCATATTTGATGTCTTTGGGTCATACACTAAATAACCCCCCTGGATTTGAGAGGGAAGCACTCTGCTCGCTGGCATCTTCCCCTTTCCCTTGTATTTTGTTGGAGCTGGCACCAGAGATGATTCCTTACCTTCATCACCAGTATCATCTGGAACTTTCTCTGGGGTCTTGAATTTCACCCTCTTCACAGCCAGTTTATCCCATGTACCTGCAGGATGCAGCACAGTCTTGCCTCACTGGATGACAGTGTCCTTTTGCAATGCTGTACATTGTGTTTGCTTCCATTGACAGGTTTCACACCCTGAAATTAACCCATTTTTGTTCTTTGCCACCAGACATTTCACTGACGGTGTTATGGTTTTGGTACCCCCCCTGGTCTTTTTCTCTTCTTCCTCTTGACCGCGTACCACACGTGACCACCCGTCATTGACCATCCGCCCTGGCGCGTCCCCGTGCTCGTTTACGCTCGACACACCGTCTTGCAACGACCCGACTTCGCCCTCCTGGCCTGCCCACCAGCGCCCCTCTTGACACAACCGCCCTCCTGTGTCACGCCTCTAGATCCTCCCTGGATCCCCCCTATATCCTCCCCGGATCTTCCCTGGATACTCCCTGGAATATCCCCTTGGGATCTTCCCACCCTCCATTTCCCTTAAGGCTGGCCCCCGTCCTTTGATGTTCTCGACACTGCCCTTCACTGCTTACGGACATCCCCGGCACTGCCCTACTCGCCCCTTCTCGCACAGCCGTTCCCCTGTGCTCTCCTCGGCGATCTCCCATCTCAGTTGAGGCCAGATCTCTCCTCAACATCACCTCCTCACCTCGTGTCGCGCCACAACCTCCTTCACTCATGTGACCGTTCACGTGCCATCGCTACGCGTCGCGCCACGCTTATTCCCACGACGCGTCCTTCGCTCGTGAACTTCCCACGCAGGACCCTTCCTGCCTAATCGGGCGATAACCTCGCCACACTGGTTCCGGCTTCTCGGCTTGCAGCACGGACTCTTACTATATTAGGTTAGACTGCGCACGGACCACCATTACCAGATTGGGATATACCTGCCCTAAAGCCCTTACGGCCGGGGTATATAAGTTCGAGCTCCTCTCGAACCCCTCTCTCTCTCTAACCTTGATCTGACACCTAAAGTGTACACCTTATGGTTACTCTTGTGGTATACATCATCCGTTTCCTGCAACATTCCCTTGCTTGACCTCTACCTCGCCGTCCCCTCCTTCTTCCTTCTTTGAAGGACTTCGCTGTCGACACCTTAGAGTCTCTCTAAGGTCCTCAAGGTCGAGCAACCTCATTGCTCTCTCGCTCAACGGCTCGTCGCCATTGACTAGTCTCTGGTTTTTCGCTCCTGTCAGGAGAACCCGCCCAGTTCAACGTCGACTTCGCTATCCAGTCCCCACCCTTGCCTAGGTTATCCGACCTATTACACCGGGACTCTCAGTTGCCGTTTCTCTAGGGATACTCCTCCTCGTATCCCTCATCGTTCGTCACCAGGCTCGCATTAAGCCTGAAGGTATCCTACGCCGTTAGGACCAACAAGAGTTAGGCTCAAGGCGGTTCTACGCTTCATGTCTACTTGTACGCCTACCGGGTGGTAGTCGTAACAGACTCCATGGGGTGCTGCTAAGGAGCCTTTCCTGTCTTGGTCATGGTCAGAAGTGGGCTCAATGACCTTGAAGAGGGAGTGGACTGTAGCGCAGGGGATGTGATTTCTTCTGGGACCAGGTTAGAATACAGGGGTTGCCTAGTCTGATGCCTGGCTGGAACCTCCACACCATTGAATTGAACCTGCTTGCCATGCTGCCCATCCTTGGAGGCTTTCTCGGCTTGGAAGGTGGACCAAGCTTGTGTGATGAAAGGCTGAAACTCCAGGTCAGTTATGTTCAGTAAGATAGGTACTTCCTTTGTGTCTTTGGAGGCGGAATAAAAGGCAGATGGTTCGATGTCCATAACCACATCCACTTTGGGATAATCTATGGAGAAAATACTGGATGTTATATGAGAGGGCGGATCCCTCACAATACCAGAAGTCATAAATGCTGCAGCAGCTCGTTCTGCAAGGACCTGGTTGACACATTCCTTGATGCAGGTGGTACTGGGGATCTGAGGGATATGAGCACCATCTGGCATATATAAGCATCCATCAGTGCCTCGAACTATCTTTCCAGCTTGGAGATACGATTCCACATGCATACAGTTGTGGTTGTAGTGACCAAAACCACCACAGAAGGCACAATTTTTGTTCTGAATGGGGGCTTGTGTGTTGATGGAGAACTCCTGCTTCACAGGGATGATGGGTATCGCTGAAGTGGCAGATTGTGGAATCATGTGAGGGGTGGGCATACTAGTCGCTGCGAGAGTGGACCTAAAGGTGGAACCTGTTAATAGAAACTTAGCAGCTTCGACACAGTCGACGATCAGGTATGGATCATCAGGGTGAAGATCCAATTTAACGATAGACAATCAGTGACAGATGTGTTCCTCCACATCTGGTGGAAATCCACTGAGGAAGAGTGCATTGCGCTCAGTTTCGGATAGCTTGTGTGTTGTGATAAAAAGTGAAGCAATCTTGATAAACTTGCAGCAATACTCTCCGAGGTCATCCTGGTTATGCATGGGCTTGAGTCAATAGTCCTGAACGAGGTATTGCAAATCAGCATGACAGTAATGCTTATCACCTTTGCATCCCGGGTATAGGTCCTTGACTGCTTTGGTGAAGTCGGCCCATATGGCTGGCTGGGCTGTGGCTTCTGGGAGTGTCTCCCATACCTTGGCTTCCTCTAGATCTATGTAGCGAATTGCAGCCTTGATCTTCTCCTCTTGGTTCAACCCAGCAGAGTTTCCAATGAAATTGATATCTTCTAAGTAGCATGGAAGCTGCACTGGAGTCTTACCATCGAATTTTGGAGTGTTTTGGGTTCCACACAAGGGCATTTGAATAGGATTTGCCATTTGTTGTGGTGGTGCTGGTGCTGGTGCTGGTGGAGGCTTGGTGTTTGATGAAGTGGGCAGTAGTGGATTTTGAAACAAAAAAGGTCCCAGATTGTGGGGTTGTATAGTGGATAGAAGCGAAGGCACAGGCTGTGTGTGGGTTGGAAGTGAGAGCTCCTGCTGAATGGTCACGGAAGAAGAGTCCAATAAGGATGACAGGGAAGGGATTGAAGGAGAGCTGGATGAAGGGTCAGAAGGCGTTGCTGAGGGAAGCAGAGTTAATGAAGACAAGGGTCGACAGAGGGAGGACAAATGGGAGTTCCTCCGACGAGGTGAGGAATGAAAGAATGCCCCTGGAACAGCAGGTGATGCAAGGTTGAAGTAATCTAAACCCTGTTTGTCTTGTGGTGTCAGGGGTGAGTCATTACCTAGTAGGAATGGTGAGATAATGTTGGAACTTTCAAATTGGAAATTCAAGCTCAGACTCTGTAATGCAGCTAGGAATGGAGAACAAGGTTGTGATTCCTGTGGACTTGGTGATGAGAGAGTTGGCGATGTTCTGGAGTGTTGAGACAAGTTGCTTGAGACTGGTAGGAAAAAGTGCGAGTCTTCGGAGAGGTGAAGTTCTTGGAACTGGGTGAATAGGTTTTCGAGTTTGGCGCATTGAGCATTCGGCCAGAGGGTCCTTCTAGGTGGCTCAATCGAATCCCTTGCAGTGGGCTCCAGTTGTAAAACTGCTATAAAGCCTCCTGGAAGGCAGTTCCTCCAGTTGGGTTAGTAGCAAAAGAAAGTATATAAGAAGGGGACAAATAGTTCAACCCTAAAGGGATTTGAAGAAGAGCAGCAACAAAGAGAAGGATAATGCTGCGGCTTACTAGACCCAATGTTAGAGATTCCAGACATATTCCAGAAATAAATGTAGTATCAGATTGATCGGATTGGCAGCAGAGGCATTCTGGGTGTGGTGTTGATGGTGTAAATGTGTTGAGAACTCAGAACAAGCACTTTTAGAAGAACAGCACTGAGGATCAGGAAAGATGGATTACAAGTCCTAAGTAAGGCACTTTATAGTCTGAAGTTACCCAGGCATAAGTGTTAATATTGTTACAACCAGTAACAATGGTACATGTTCGTGGAGAACTGTGTCTTGTTCCTACACTTGGACACCTCCGTGTGGAGTTAAGTATGAACAGCCTGACATAAGTCAGCAGTACTGGGACTGGCCCAGAGTTGGAAGAATGGAGGATGAGACAGAGGTGAGGCGAGGTATAAGGGAGGGGATTTTGAGGAATGAGTTGATTACATGAAGTAGTATATATCAAGGTTAGAGAGAAAGGAGTATACAGGTGGTGCTCCAATATATATACTAGGGATTCTAGGGTAGGTATCAGAGTCCTAATGATAAATAAGGAAAGGAGACATGTCACATCGCAAGGCACATGAGATGAACAGTCAGGATATAAAGGGGAAATGCATAGCTGTGAGAGAGGCTGTGAAGGAGGTAGTGTCTGAGCGAGTCATAAAGAGTAGAGTAAGAGTCATAGGACAAATGGGGAAACCTGAGAGGTGGTGGGTGGTGGAAGTATCTGGAGGCAGTGGTGGAGATGCCCGTCCCAATGAGGAATAGTCTCATCCCTTGAAGAGGGACTTGTCTAAGAGGTCAGCCCAGGTGGAGGTGGGGATGTTGTAGTCTTGGAGGTCGGGGAACAAGGAGGCGAAGAGGGTGGCACCGGGATGGTTGAGATGGATAGGAGGGGTGACCAACAAAGGAATTGGAGTTGGTGAGCGATAAGAAGAAGGTGAAGGAGGAAATTGAATAGGGGTCTCCTCCTCAACCGTAACAGAGGGAAACCTGAGCACAGAACCAAGATATAATGCCGAAAGCAGGTATGAAAACTATAAAAGGGGTGTGGACCATTCGAGATGGAGTCCGAAATAAGTATCAAGACGAAGCAGAAGTTCTGAATGTCAGAGGAGCGCCAGACCGTAGTGAAGAGACTCCTGTGTGCACTCAGGTAATGTAGGATCTCTACATCAGGTTATATTGTGTAGTGTAAATGACCCTCCTGTGACTGTTATTGTGTAGTAAATCAGACAGACATGGCTCAGAGACCAGATTTGAATGAGTAACACAATTGACACAACTGGTATAATCACACTATGCAAATGACAGATTCTAGTACATGAAGAAACTATCCGCAGGATCCTCCTCTGCATCCTCAAAAACGACATACCTCTTTGGAACAGGAAGCCAAACACCATGCTCCATAGACATGTACCAAAGATCATGATCTTTTGATGCATCATTGTCATTGCCAGGTTCCATCGGAGGTCCTGTAAAGCAACAGCCACCACCATCATGATACTTCTTCTCATACACAATCTTTTTCTTTGGCAAAGTAGCAATTGCATGCCTCAATTGGCCTGTCAGGCTCTGATCAGTATTGCTGCACTTTCACTTTGCATTGGAACCATTCCACCACATGGTACAACCTCTTTTCAGACAAATTATATCACCAGTTGGAATTCCAATTCCCAAAAGCATCTTGTTATTAACATCACCAAAGATATCGGGACCGATGTGCTGTGCCAGAAGTTTTTTCTCGTACATGGTGGCATCAGTGATGCCAAGATCTGTTTCAGCATATCTAAGGAACCATGAGAGCTGGGAAGGTGATGGAAGTGGAGGCAAGATGGTTCTTTCTATTGCATGATGGACAGGTGTTGACAGAGCCTGAGCAGTTGAAGCACGGGGAAGTAGGCCAGAATTGGCCAATGTCTGAAGTAGGAGGACTGATGTAAGTGAGGTGACATCGGATGCTGGGTTCAGAGATGGCAGGGGCTGCGAATGGCTCTACACCTTGCATGCCAGATGCAAAAATGGCACTTTGTTGGCCATGTTGAACGATGGTATATTAGGCAGCATGTTCAATGTTGCCTGCCCTTCTTCCTATAGACTAATTAGTTTTTTCAGGTGTGACTTTTTGAAAAATATGCACCAAAGCCCAAGTCAAGTCGAGTACCATGGCTGGAGTAAGCTGCATGGCACCTGATGGTCCAATGTACATGAGGCCTTCATTGTGCTCATTTTTGTAAAGTTTGGTAAGCTTGATGTGCCATTGAGCAAGACACATGTCCCGGTTCATAGCTGTTTTAGATGATGCGGTCTTGTCAAACATGTTAGAAACTTGTCTGATCAGAAAAAAAAAAAAAAAACCTGGTGATTATCTGAGGCATCCAAGTCTTTGTCCTCAGAGTCTCCATTACCAGCTCGATATGATGGCAGTTTCTTGATGTCCTTCATGTCCATGAGAATCTCTGTTGGACTGGAGGAGTCACCAGCATCAAAAAGCTTTTGCACCATATTCTTGTAGTCCAGCTCATTGTCCACATTCATTGCATCACCAATGTGTTGGCTAAATATAAATTTTGTGAGATGAGGAAGCAGAGGGAAAAAAAAAACAGTATCAAACCCCTTTGTCCTTGGGGCAATAAACTTGAATGAGAAACATTGCTTGCTAGAAACCCCATACTGTTTTTTCTCATGCTTCTCGAGAATACCTTCCAAGAATTCAAGGTAGTTGTTCTCCTCAAGTGCAAAGACCAATTCCTTCATTTTGACAGATTTTGCTTCATGTTTGGTAGAGGCCTTGCTCTTGGCAGTGAGCTGTTTGAGCTTTGAGTAGACAGTAAGGGCTATAGCAAAGGCATAGTCCTGGGTCTCCCGGGCTGAAGGTTGAGTGCTAGCTCAAGATTTCTGGGCCATCTTGGTCATGGGAAAGAAGCCATGAACTGGGATGATGTGTGGCAATATATGCATCTGCCAGCTGCACCCGGGGTCTTTTCCCAGCTGTCTCCAAGGTGCTGTAAAACACTAAGAAAATGTGTATATGTGCGAGGAGATGGTCGTCCCAAGGGGTTTGGAATCCTAGGTTGTCAGTAAGAAGGAATTGTAGGACTCACCACAGCGCGTTGCTGACAAATATTGCCTAAATGGGAAATCATGCAAGACGGAAAGTGAGGGAACAGCACGGGGGCCGAAAACTCCATTTCAAGTTGAAATAGACAGGATTTTATACTCTAGGGAAATAATCTAAACTCCTAATTAAGGAGCATCGAAGAGGAGGTACCAATGATCTAGGGATATTATGAGGTACGAAAGAAACTAATAAATCTAAAAATGGAAGGTCTGGAATAAAACAGATAGGTTGCACATGTGCGGATGAGCCGGAAGGTGATGGATTGGGTCGGATAGGGGTTTTCGGCAACAGGGAATATGTACCTCTTACAGCGCAACTTTTGAAAATCTGTTTTCCACATACTTATGAAAACAGCTGTAAAGATGGCAGAATACCCCATGGAGAAACCCACTTTGGCACAATTAGGAGTGCATTCACCAACACCTTCACCCCTTACGACACTGCTGCCCAAGCATGAGTTGAACTCTCTTTGCTCATACAGGACACAAGAGATCCCCAGGGATTCGAGAAATACATCTCAAGTTTCTCACTCCTCTCCATACGATCCAAGATCACTGATCTCAACACTCTACTGGAATGGTACCTGTGAGGACTCGACCCTCAGATTGCCACTCAACTCACCATGTCCAGAACCCTCCAAACCACTACCTCTATGGAAGACGTTTACAAGAAATTGTCCAAAATCGAGGCAAACTACAAGTGGATCAGAAACATTTGGAGAGGACCGAAACCAGCTTATGGAGGCCATGGTCATGCTTGCGATCCCAATGATATGGATGTTGATAAGATCACCCTCAGTACTAGCCAGCACTTTAGGTGCATCAGAGAACATAGATGTTTCATTTGCAAGAGGAAGGGCTGTTCTACAAAGAATCATCCAGGATATCGATATCAGAAGAATGATAGTACACCTATTGCCACAAAGACCCAAGCCATGGAGACCCAACCCACCTATGGGAGACCACCTGCTATCACCATGGACCCGCTGGATGAATTCATTAAAGACCTTTCGCGTGGGCAAAGTAGGAATGAAATTTTGAAGACACTGAGGTCCTCATTCAATACTTTCCTTGACAAGGAAGAAGTCCCATTGGAGGGACAGGAAGCTGCTATGTGGGATGATGAACATGTCCACATCCTCGAGACTCAAGAGGACCCCATATCTATATCTTCAGCTGGTACCCACCCCAATGGAGGAGATATGAGGAAGGCACCAATGGGTGCCAGGAGTTCCCAAGCACCAGCACATTTTTAGGAGGAAGGACTGAACCAACATCAGTACCTTCCATTACAATAGCCCCTGTATTTATTTCTGGATCGAGATCAAATTCTATTCATATTCCCCTCTTGATCTGGAAACAGGATGGCAAAATCATTGGCATGTGCACACTTTTGGATTCAGGAGCTATGTGCTGCTTCATCAACAGGAAAGCAGTCTGACATCTGGGATTACCCATCGCCAGACTACATCAGCCCATCAAGGCTTGGAATGCAGAAGGTACCAAGAACCAATCAGGTATTATCAAGTTCAAGACAATGGTCGTCTTGGACTCTGGAGGGATAAAGGAACAGCAGAACCTTTATATCCTGAACTGTGGCAAGGATGACATCATCCTCAGAATCCCTTGGTTCCAGTCGATCAACCCAGATGTTCACTGGATGGAGGGGCGTGTAACAATCATGCCATCCCGATATCAACACATTGCAGGCACCAACCCCAAGGTCTTGAAACAAAGGTACTTAATGAGGTACCTGGGCAGTGACGATAAAGAACAGATAGAGCATGAACTCACTGAAGGGTTCAGGAAGTGGACACCCATCCAATGCACTAGGTTCTTTTGTGCCCATGGAGATATACCAGAGTTTGTACTGAAATGAACAATGCTATCAATGGCAATAGCACAACAACAAGACAAAGCGACCACCACAATCCTCCTGGCCTTCCAAGATTTCAAGGACATCTTTAACAAGAAAGACATGAAGTTACCTCCCTCTCGGCAGTATGATCATGCCATCAAGTTAAAGGACTTCTTTACACCACAGCATGCCAAGGCCTATCCACTGAACCCAGCAGAACAGCAGGCTTGCAAGGAGTTTGTTGAAGAACACCTAAAGAGCAGCAAGATTACCCCATTCAAGTCCCCTCAGGCCTCTCCTTTCTTTTTTGTCCAAAAGAAAGATGGGAAGCTTCGGCCCTGCCAAGATTACCAATACTTAAACCAGCATACAATCAAGAACACCTACCCACTACCTCTTATATCTGATCTTGTGGATAAACTCAAAGGATTCACGATGTTCACCAAATTCAACGTCAGATGGAGATATAACAACATCTTGATCAAACCTGAAGATTGGTGGAAGGCAGCCTTCCTCACCCCCCTGGGACTTTTTGAACCTGCTGTCATGTTCTTCAGAATGTGTAACTCCCCCACCACATTCCAAGCCTTTATAAATGACATTTTTGGAGACTATATTGTGGAAGGATGGCTCATCATCTATATGGATGACCTCCTTATCCACTTGGCGGATGTGAAGCTACATGAGGAATGCACCCAGAAGGTGCTTCAATGCTTCCAGGAACACAAAATGTTCCTCAAACTCAAAAAGTGTATCTTTGCCACATCCAAGATGGAATACCTTGAAATGATCATCAGCAAAAACGGAGCAAAGATGGACCCTGCCAAGCTGAAAGCTATCGATGAATGGAAAACCCTGGTGAACATGAAGGATGTTTGATCCTTCCTGGGATTCTGCAATTTCTATCGCAGATTTATCTCCTCCTTCTCTGCCATTGTTTACCCTCTCATTGACCTTACCTCAAAAACCCAACCTTGGCATTGGGATGCTCCCAAAGAAACCACCTTTCAGGCTCTTCAATGAGCCTTCACCTCAAAACCCATCCTGGCTTTCCCCGACCCCTCCAAACCATTCACTGTTATGACCGATGCCTCCCTAACAGTGTCTGGTGGAGTTTTGATGCAACCTGATTCCAACAGCAACTTACACCCTTGTGGGTATATCTCCCAAATGTTCTCACTGGCAGAATGAAATTACGATGTCTTTGACCATAAACTGCTTACCATCATACATGCCTTGTAGGAATGATGCCAGTATTTACTGGGCTCCTCCCACCCTGTGGTGGTACAGACTGACCACAAGAACTTGACATACTTCAAAGAGCCATGGAAGCTGTCCCAAAGGCAGGCATACTGGTTGCTCTTTCTCCAGGACTTTGATCTGTCCTATGTCGCTCTCCTAGGGAGTAAGATGGCCCCTGCAGATGCCTTGTCCAGGAAGGACAATGTTGACACATTGAATGACAACAATGATGTTCAGATGTTACCCAATGAAGCCTTCAACCACCAACTCTGTGCCATTGATTTGGCACTCACCAACAAAATATGCTCCTCCTCTGCCATGGACCCTCTTGTCCTGGACCCCCTCCATTGCATGGAGGAAGAATCCCCACCTCTTGGCCACACCACTGCTGCTGACTGGTCCTATATCGAGGGCCACCTGTACTTCAAAAATTGCCTCTATGTCCCTGTGGACGCTCGCCCCAACCTAGTTTCTGCTGCTCACTCCTCCTTTGAAGAGGGACATGGTGGCCACCTTTGGACCATCACTCTCTTATCTCACAACTATTGGTGGCCCAGCCTCTCCTCTTTTGTCCAGCGCTATGTTGCTGGCTGTGCCATCTGCCAGGTGTACAAAGTACAAACCCATCCCACAGTTCCCCCTATTGTCCCCCTCGATTTTGCCACCTCCTGTCACTTCCAGCACCTTTCCGTGGATCTGATCATCAACCTACCATTAGTGTGGGGCTTTGATTCTGTTATGGTCATGGTTGACCATGGGCTTATGAAGGGAGTAATATTAGCCCCTTGCATGAAAACAGTGGATGCCACTGGCATAGCCTGTTTATTTTTTGAACACATGTTCAAACACTTCGGTCTTCACAACCAACTACTCTCAGACCAAGGCCCACAATTCGTGTCGGCCTTCGCCAAGGAGCTAGCACACCTCCTTGGATATGATATCTCACTCTCCACTATGTACCATCCCAAACAGATGGGGAAACTGAATGGTACAGTCAAAAACTGGAGACCTACTTGCACATCTACTGCAACAGCATCCTGCAGAAATGGCTAGACCTCCTCTCCTATGCTGAGTTCACCCACAACTCCACAAAACATTCGGTCACCCACAAGTCACCATTCTCGCTAATGCTCAGATACTCCCCTCACTCTTACCTGGCAATTGGAAAAACCCTCAATCCTGCCCTTGAATCCCACCTTTCCAACCTTGATGAGGCACAGAAAGAAGCGGAGGCTGCACACACCTTAGCACAGCAAAAGATGAAAGAATGGAACCTCTCTCAGTTCCAGCCATGGAAGATAGGAGATAAGGTATGGCTTGATGGCCACAACCTCAAATTGCAAATTCCATCCTGGAAACTCTTCCCTTGCCACACTGGACCTTTTGAGATCTCTACCATTATCTCAAAGGTTGCCTATTGGCTGAAACTCCCACCACAATGGAGGATCCACAATGTCTTTCACACTTCCCTGTTATCATCCTATTGGGAAACCCCTGAACACAGACCCAACTTTCCTCAACCACTTCTGGAACTCCTTGGATGTTACAACTACCACCCGGTAGGCGTACAAGTAGACATGAAGTGTAAGGCCGCCTTGAGCCTAACTCTTGTTGATCCTAACGCAGTAGGATTCCTTCAGGCTTAACGCTAGCCTGGTGACGGACGACGAGTGGTACTAGACTTAGTACCACAAGGTAGACGGCGACGGAGAGTCCGAGACAGAGAAGGTTGGTAGACCTTGACCTAGGCGAGGACACAGGATAACGAAGTCGATGTCAAAAGGGGCGAGTTCTCCCAACAGGGGTGGAGAACCTAGACACTAACCAACGACGGCGAGCCATTGGTGAAAAGAGTAGCGATAACTCTCTTGAGGACCTAGAGAGGGACTCTAGGTATTGACGACGGAGTCCTTCAACGAAGGAGGAAAGAAGGGAGGGCGAGGTAAAGAGCAAGCGAGGGAATGTCGCAGGGAACGGATGATGTATACCACAAGAGTAACCGTAAGGTGTACACTTTAGGTGTCAGATCAAGGTTAGAGAGAGAGAGGTGTTCGAGAGGAGTTCGAACTTATATACCCTGGCCGTAAGGGCTTTAGGGCAGGTATATCCCAATCTGGTAATGGTGGTCCGTGCGCAGTCTAACCTAATATGGTAAGAGTCCGTATCCGCTTTAGGAAACCTGGAACCAGTGTGGCGAGGTTATCGCCCGATTAGGCAGGAGGGGTCCTGCGTG
>JBBPNR010000955.1:0-14700 GCA_038091015.1 Boletus vermiculosoides
TCGGCGATTGACTCCAACCTTCCTCAACTTGGCGTAGCCAGCAATGTCAGCCTGAGACATCGGTTGCCCCCCCGCGCGGCCATCTATCCGCCGATAGCTCCCATTGTGCATCCATACCGGTCTGCATTGGCGCACCCTGAACCAGTGGGCAACAAGGGCAGTGAGGGTGCTACGTTGAAGGTAACAAGAGGCCAAGAGGCCGCGGAACCGGCCGCGGAACGCACACTCTATCCGCATCTATCCCTCAGTCATGCCGATTTCGAGCAGTACGGTGTTGGCGAGGCGCTCGTGTATGCCTCCCATCCGCGGCCAGAAAAAGTCCTGGAAGCCAAGCAAGCCAGCGTGGACAGTGCATCGTCGCTTGCAGTCGGACCATCGCCTCCTGAGGAACAGTCATCCATGCGCGAAACCGTTGTTTCGCGGCCCGAGGAACTGGATACATCTTCATTGGCGGTGGGCAGTCCCCCATCTTTGACCAATTCGACCGTTCAGATGGTCGTGTCTGCGCTCGACAACCCCGACGACCTCGACGAATTCCAGGACCTCTTTTACAACCCCCACCCTACTTCGAGAGATCAGCACCAGGAACCAAGTGTGACCGTTAACCAGGTGCCGACTGACGTCCGCGGCTCGGCAGCCAGCAGCCCACTCGCTCACCTTGTTCGCAAGCTGAGTGAGGAGGTCCGTGCCCGGCGAGATCCCTCTCGGACGCCCTCCGACCCGACAGGTCTCCAGAGGAGTGAATCACAGGACTACCCGTCAAACGAGAGTGAGACCAGGTTTGTGTTCACGGATCTGGCCCGGTCGACATCTTCCCCTCCGCCTATGGAATCGTCTTCGCAAATGCATTTGCCCGTTCAAAAGGGGAGCGAATCTACTGCACAGCCTGTTGTGGTCACCCCGGAAGACGTCAATTCATTTTATACAGCATCTGTTTTGGAGAATCCGTTGGAAGAAAACGAGAATGACACGTTTGGTATGGATGCATGATTTGTCCGAATTGGGGTGCTTTGCTAACGTGCTGTGTACAATGACAGGATATCCCATCAAGCACGGCCAGTTCGAAGGCGCCACCGCACCTTCCCTCATCCAATCTCCTATTCGCGTTTCGACCCACCTCTCTATTCAGGAGGACGAAGACGAGGATGATGAAAGCGCTTTTTTGAGTCCCGTGACGAAACGATATGAGTTGTCCTCTGCCGATGCCGTTCGATCGAGCTATTTGACGACCTCCGATATGTCACAAATGTCGGCGCTCTCGGATTTCCCCCTTCCACCAGGCATGCGACTGGGCGGACAACATGGCCACATGTCGATTCTGCAGGCATACTTTGAAGCGATGCCTTCGCCCGTGTCTCAAAGTTACAGTCAGCGTGAGGATGAGGCGGACGTGGGGCAAGGGGATCGACATACGGATGGTGAAGGGGATGAGGAGCCAGTTGACGATGTGGATGAGACGTTGCGAGCCCTGAGGACGACGCCGCGCGTGACAAGCTTGGGGAGCCATCGGTCGACGTTTGGTGGGAGCGATGACACGGATTCCATCATGCAGCCACATCAGGCACCTCCATGATTGTCACTCTCTGTTCCTTGTTCAGTTTGTTACTCTTCTCCTCTCCCTCGCTCTTTTTCTTTGTTTTTTCATGGTCTTGGTTTTGTGAGATGCTTTCGGTATCGATTTCGCGCGCACAGCCCACATTTTTTTGGCTTGGATATCGAAAGGTAGAAGTAGTTGGTCATCGTTCCATACGTTTAGCATATCATCCACCATCCCCGCCCCTTTCTTCTTTACACCACCTGTCTACGCTGCGACACCCCCCGTCTATCTCGTTCCCCTGCGCTTTTTTCATCCGTTTCCGTTTTTCTTTCGTTCCATCTCCCTTTTACATTGTTTCTTTTTATTCCACCTCTGACAAATATAGCAATCTCGGTGATACTGTATCTTTTTTTGCCCGTTTATCGACAAGTCCGTAGTAGCTCCATGGTACATCTCACTCTCCAAAGGTTCGAATGAATACGCATAATCCGGTTCGAATGTGTCGTTCTGTTGGTTGTGGCATTGTACACCACACAGGTAGTTTGTGTTCCTCTGGCAAACGGTCCGAGCATCATGTATTCACATTTAGCGCGCTGCACCTATTCGTGAACGTTTGAACATTGAAGTGCATACGACGCGTCGACATTAGCTAACATTTTTTTCATACATCGGCCCTCTCCTATTGTCTCCCCAGTGGGCAGTACCAGACTGCATCTGGGGAATAAGGGTCCAACCACATCCACCTCCGTGCCTTCCCATCCCTCCTCCTAATCCTCCGAAGGCGGTTCCAGCCGCCCCCCTCCCTCCGTCGACCCATCCGTATGAAGCTGCGTCAAGTCGAACAAGGGGGGATACGTCTCGAGAGAATGTTTCCGTTGACCTTGGAAATTGGCGTATACTTGGTCTCGGTTCGTGCGCGAGAGGAGTTGGATGGAGGCACCTTTGGCGTCGGCGTTGGTGGTGGCATCGGCATTGATGTTGATGTTGGCGTTTTTCTTTTCCCCGTGCGACGACGACGACGTCCCATTTCCAAAGTTGAATCTACAAGGGCATGTGAGGTGAATAACGGCGGAGGAGGGGGGGGACGTACACAGAATAAACGTTGCGCATGAAGATATCTCCGAGTAAAAAATCGAAATCGCGTTCTTTACCGTTGAGCGGTGATCGAAACGCGTTGATGCAGACGGTATATTGATCGTTTTGGTTAGTGACTCTCACCGGGGAACTCAATTCCATCGGGTTGATCGGGTACGCCATGTTCCTAACCCCCGTCCCGCCTTGGGTTCATGGATGAAAAACACAAGGAACGAAAGAGCGGACGTACGCAAATGTAAACGAGAGATTGACCTGTCCCAGACAGGGTACGAACCACGCATCTTGATTCGCCGTCTTGACATGCACCGAACCGTTAAACTGGCCATAAATCGCATCGACAGCGTCGGCCGGGATATACGCCAAACTCGTCCCACTGTCAATCAGCGCGATCGCCTGACCCTTTTTCGTTCCCTGAACGATCGATTTCAGAGTGTACTGTTTCCCATTGATGGTCATCGCATCCATCGCGACGGTCCAACGCGACGTCGACGTGGGTGTGACGGGGACCTTGGGCGTGTATGTGACGTTGCTGAATTGGGGGTCGTATTCGCCGATGGTGAGGAACCCGCCTGCGGTGTCCTCTCCGTCGTTAGACCGCTCGAGGGCGAGACCGATTAGGTGGGGCGTCGAGGAGTGTTGGGCGAACATGTTAGCCATGACGGATCGGGTCGACACGTTCTTTGTCGTGCGTTCGAGGGCGGAGAGGCCATCGAGTCCAAGTCCGAGGATGCCTTCGGAGCCTTGGTCGGATGTCTTGGAGACGCTGAGGAATGCTTGGTTGTCGATGTCGTAGCCGCCAAAGGATACGGGGGCGTAAGCGATGTTGCCGTATGCGGAGCCAATACCGTAGGTGAGGTTCACGGTGGTGTTGGTCGTGCTGTTGAGCTTGAGTTTTTGGCCGCTGGTGACCCAGAGATCGCTCGAGCCGGTGTCGATGATGAGGGTAAAGTCTGAAAGGAAAAAAAGAGAAAGAGCCCGGGTTACAGCGTGCAGTTGGAGAAGTGGAGCTGGTTACCGTGGCCACCGACGGTCACCTTTCCGGTGTACTTTACGAGCATGAGAGTGGTACATATGGTGTCGGGGCTTGGGAGGGTAGGACGACGCACCTCCATGTTGCCCTCGTTGAGCAACGTGTGGTTGTTGGATGACCCCTTGTCTGCATTAGGCGTCGCTTTTGCTGCGAACGAGAAACCTTTGAAGGTGGTGGTAGGGTATGCATCATCAGTGTCGTTGGAAAGAACGGACGCGTTGCTTGCCAGAAGCACGCTGGAGGAGAGGGCAAGAAAGGTGGGCACAAACATGGCAGGTTAGTAGATAGAGAGCGCAAACGGGGGTGAAATCTTTATATCATCATCCGGTCTGAACAGATACGTTCGAAAGGCAACCGTATTTTGGTTAGGACTGCACTTACCAGCTCACATAGACA
This sequence comes from Boletus vermiculosoides, assembly GCA_038091015.1. Classification (NCBI taxonomy): domain Eukaryota; kingdom Fungi; phylum Basidiomycota; class Agaricomycetes; order Boletales; family Boletaceae; genus Boletus; species Boletus vermiculosoides. Next base: position 4,059 of record JBBPNR010000955.1, read on the forward strand.
TCGTATGGGGGGATCAAAGAACACGCGCTGAACACTGGCCTACGGATTAGTTGCCCTTTGGGTTGTTGTTTGTTTGTTTTGTTCGCTAGGAGGGAGTGAGATGAACTGCACACCACTGATCGAGGCAACAAGATTTGATCGTGCGAACTGCGTCTCGAAATTGGACTCAGAGCATCTATGAACCTATGGAACGGAGAGGTGAGTGGTAACAGCAAGCAAGATCCAACTTGAATAACCTCCGCCTGTCGTTCCCTGGTCTGAGATTCCGAAACACAATAATTGGGCATGTCATCCCTGTCAAAAGGTGTGTAACACTACTCACATGTGCACCTGGCTTTGCTGTTCGACATACTGGATGGAGGCTCGTAGTATAAGGATGTTGCAAAGGACGTGCCTAACACCAAGCAAAGTGTGGGAACGTACGAGGCCGAGCGACCCGGATCGTGCATAGGGCGAATCTCCTCGGGATGATTGCAGTCGAGATTTACAGATGGCACGAACAAATCTGCTGATAGGCTCCTCCGCAGTTTTGGAGATTTACAGCAATCTGCTTTTGACGTGCGGTGGTATTAGCTACCTAGTTCCGTCGTCGGCACCTTGGCATGCCAATTTTTATACACGAATTTGCAGGCGAGTGTCTCTAAATTGCTTGCGGAAAGGCCCATCTACTTTTTCATGGGACACGCACGTATATGGGGCCCATGGAAAAAGTCCACTTTCCGGCTCCGTGGGACACACATCTACATCCCGTTTTGGCAATGCAACTGACGTGACATCGTCCCCCTCACCCAGCACTTCGGTAAATGCAGAATATGTTACACATCACCCAATGCTAGGTACTCGCAGCAAGTACGCTGTTTTGACTCAGTGACTCTGGGATTGAGTTCAAAACCTTGTCCGTGGTGCACGCGTGTCCTGTTAATGGGACACTCGCTTAGTCAGCATCCCCTGCCAACCGACGCGACGCGACGGGAAAGCTGCGGAAAGGCACTCACTCTCGAACAGGGACAATCCTGCAATCGGCATCGTAGCTTAGTGTTGAGGCCGAGGGATGAAGGCATGGCTCAAACAGGAGGCGACTCAAAGCGAATAGTGCGCTCCTGTAAGTCTCATTGTGACATTTTTTAATGTCAATTTAATATTTATGCCCTGTTTTGGAGTAATGTACTCTAGGTAAGACAATCTAGACCAAGGCCGACCGCGCAAATGCCCTCTGTGACATTTTGTGACCCGACGGTGCCTCACTTTCATATGATAGTTTTGTGGCTTGATGTGGATATTGCCCAGTCCATGTGCTAGATCGACGTGCAGTGACTTTCGAAATTCTCCTGGTCGCCACAACAGCTGGGTCTGAACTTCGTTTGACACAGGCTCCTTGTCACCTTTCCGTCGGTAATGGCATGTTTGTGGATATGACGTTGTCGGTCGCTTTCCAGGAGTATTAAATAGCCTTCCATTTCTCCACCTTCAACGCACGGCTCGGAGCTCTGCTCGGCAGCATGGTTGCCTCTTCATCTGTGCTTTACTGGTGGGTTGTCTCCGGTATCGCTCTGGTAGCCTTCAAGTTTGTCGTGGATAAGGCATTGTTGGTGCGGATAGCATTCGCAAAAATTAAGTACGTCTGCTACCAGTGCCCGCGCCGTTCTTTCCATCCTTGCACCCGGAGCCAAAGGCTAACTTCCATGGTAGGAATTATCCAGGCCGTGCAACGCTATGGGTCAACCCGTTCGGGGCCGTGGCTATTGTGCTATGTACCACATTCCCTAGACCTGGCATGGCTGGATACTACGCGGCGAAATTTTCTTGTATGCCCTTCTCTCTTCTCTGCACGTCGCTTTAAACAAATAGACCTTTAGTATACGAGAAATTCAGAGCCACGTCCTTTGCATCTCTCTGGATTTCAGGAGCTCAGCAGTTCTTCTGGCTCGCAGACCCCGAGGCGGTAAAAATCGTCGCTTCAGATCGACACACTTTCCAAAAGAATGTTATTGACTACGAGCTCATCAACATATACGGAGGCAATGTTGTTAGTATGGAAGGGTCCGACTGGAAGCGCCATCGTTCGGTCGCCATGTCTGCCTTCAACGAGGCAAGCTGTCTTTCGCTTAGCTAATTTACCATTGTTTGTCTAACCCGAGTAATCCAAGGCAAACGTTGCCCTGGTCTGGTCAGAAAGCCTCCGTGTGGTAAACGAATGGTTTGAACAACTTGATACCGATGGCCGTGATATCACATTGGATATGTTGCCACCCCTAACGAAGGTATGAGCTGCAATCTTACGTCTGTGGACCCGAGTCCAAGTCAGTTTCAGGCAACTCTTCTTGTAATCGCTTCCGCAGGTTTTGGTAGGCGGGTATCCTGGACCACCGAATCGACAGAGGAACCGCCTCCCGGTTGCAAGCTTACCTTTCGGTCCGCGGTTATAAACTCGGTCAACAACGTTGTCTTCAGAGCTTTGACCCCGGGATGGTTTTACCAGTTATCGTCGCTGATCAAAGTACCTTATCTTTCATCCCGCGCACTATTGACTCAACTTGCGTTTGACGATTTACGAATTCACATGCTTGATCTCGTAGCCTCTGCTCGCGCCGAGATTATGTCTAGTGAACCCTCCGGGGCTTCAGGCACAGCATTGTTACGGAACCTGGTCGAGGCCAACATGAAGCAGGACGGGGACTCGAAGATGCTGACTGAAGGAGAAGTCCTCTCTAACATATTTGTGAGTATGTAGTTAGTGTTCATCTTTCACTGCTCAGTCATCCCTCTGCTCTTAGGCTTTCCTTCTTGCTGGGCATGGTTGGTCCATCACATATTCTGAGATGCTTACATAAGAAGCTGATGTCTGCCGCAGAGACTTCTTCTCATACTCTGTGTTTCGCTTTTGTACTATTGGCACTTTACCCAGACTGCCAGCAAAAACTCTATGAAGAGGTCACTCGTGTATGGCCCGCGGATGCACCTCTCGCACAGCTATCGACAGTAAGCTTTTACCACCTACATTCATGAAACGAATTGTGAAACGAAATACAAACAGAATCATAGAGAATACATGGACAAGCTTGTCAGTCTTGTTTAGTCGTCAAATTCGCACATACTGACAGTCCGCAAAAGGAATACACTGAGGCATGCATCCGCGAAACACTTCGTGTGTTTCCTGCCGAGCCTCGTCTATCAAAAGATGTGCACAAGGATACGGTCCTGCCTGGTACTTATTTCACCCCTGGGTCGGAGGAGAGTCCTCCTGTCGGGACTGGAAAGTTCCTGATGGCTGTTCCGGCGGGAAGCGTCGTCGTCATGGATATATGGGCATTGCACATGAACTGTGAGTCATGCTCATCTCGGACGAGACCCTACATCCGCCTTGTAGGGCTTACCCTCCACCCCACGTCACAGCTCTGTATTGGGGAGAGAATGTCGAAGAGTTCAAGCCCGAGCGGTTCATCGACACCGAGTCCTACCAGTGGCCGCGAAACGCATGTAAGCACAGATAATTCCGCGACCTCTTGAATGTTGTCTGGTAGACTCACGCTTGTCTTGCTTCAGTCTTACCGTTCTCGGGCGGTGCGAGATCATGTATTGGCCAGCGATTTGCACTCGCAGAAACGGTCGGTATCCTCGCGAGTGTCGTGCGTCGGTACAAGATACAAGTTCCAGATGATCTCACGAAAGAGCCCTTTGAAAAGCAGAAAGAAGCATTACTGAAATGGACGTCTGGGATCACGTTGACACCGTTGAATGCGCGTGTGAAGTTATGTCGCCGGATTTAGGCTGGGCTCAAATGAATCTCAATTCTACCGGTCCCTGGGTGGAATCTGTACCAAGCCTGTTGAAGTTTTTGTTCGTATTCCTGGACCCGTAGGGGACAGGTTTTCAGACCATCAATTCGTGGGAATGATAGGGATTCACTTTCCGTAAAAGTCTCCAAGTTTGTTAAGCTCTTTCGGAGCTCTCCGGGTCCTCTAGAGATTTGCTTGAGCTGATCAGACGCTTACTATCGGGGGTCCAGGGGTGCCCGGAGGGCTTTGCTATCAGTAATGGAATACATTTGCAGGGTGGACAGAAACGACACCTCGCCTAATTTAGGTACTGAACCTAAATGTGATTTGAGAGTGAGGGGGGACCGCACACAGTAAGCTTTGCACATGAAAATGTCCCCGAACGAAAAACCAAAATCGCACTCTTTACCATCGAGCGGTGGCCGAAATACATTGGTGCAGACGGTATATTAATCGTTCTGGTCAGTGACTCTCATCGGGGATCTCAATTCCATCGGGTTGATTGGGTACGCGATGTTCCTAACCCATCCCATCCCACCTTGAGTTCATGGATGAAAAACAGAAAGAACGAAACAGTGGACGCATGCAAACGTCAATGAGACCATTGACTTGTCACAGACAGGGTACGAACCACGCGTCTTGATTGCCCGTCTTGACGTGCACCGAACCGTTGAACTGGCCATAGATCGCATCGACGGTGTCGTCCGGGATATACGCCAAACTCGTCCCACTGTCGATCAGCGCGATCGCCTGACCTTTTCGTTCCCTGAACGATCGATTTCTGGGTATAGTGCTTCCCGTTGATCGTCATCGCGTCCATCGCGACAGTCCAACGGGACGTCAGCGTAACGGGGATCTTGGGCGTGTGTGTGACGTTACTCAATTGGGGATCGTATTCGCCGATGGTAAGGAACCCGCCTGCGATATCCTCGCCGTTGTCGCACCGCTCGAGCGAGACCGATCAGGCGTGGAGGGATGTTGGGCGAATATGTTAGCCATGACAGATCGGGTCGACGTGTTCTTCGTCGTGCGTTCGAGGGCGGAGAGGCCGTCGAGTCCAGATCCGAGGATGCCTTCGGCGCCTTGGTCGGATGTCTTGGAGGCGCTGAGGAATGCTCGGTCGTCGATATTGCCCCCGGCAAACGACACGGGGGCGTAAACAATGTAATGCTGCTGTATGCGGAACTAAGCGTTGCTTCCCAGAAGCACGCTGGAGGAGAGGGCAAGAAAGGTGGTGAATTGGTAGACAGAGAGCGCAAACGGGAGTGAAACTTGTATATGCCCCATCCAGTCTAAACGGATACGTTCGAAGGGCGACCGTGTTTCGATGAGGACTGTCGACGAACGAACGAACTTACCAACTCACGTAGACATCGTATGGGATCAAAGAACACGCGCTAACTCGGAACACTAGCCTACACTGAGACGACAAGATCTAATCTGATCGTGCGAACTGCGTCTCGAGATTGGAATATTCGGAGCGCCTACGGTGCGCTCCCCAGTACATGGAGAGGTGAGTGGTAACAGCAAGCAAGATCAATAGCCTCCGGAGTCCTTGAGCAACGAGCACGTCCCGCTCCTCACTAGTACCCACCATCTTGCGCACTGTCGTCCCTGTTAGTGTGAAATACAATAATTAGGCATGTCATGCCTGTCAAAAGGTGTGCAACACTACTTACAAGTACACCTTACTTTTAAATTGCTGTTCGACATACTGGATGGAGGCTCGTATAAGGGTAGTGCAAACGACATGCCTGACCGAATAAAATGTGTGAACATACGAGGTCGAGTCGTCTATCCGAGCCAACAGACGTTGCGACCTGGATCGTGCATATGACGAATCTCCTCGGGATGGGATTCACAGTCATGAACAAACTGGGTACGCACCCACTGCGATTTTGGAGATATACAGTGCTCTGCTTGGGCAGCTGGTACCTTTGCGCAATTGGTTATTTAATTTGATTGATATTCCACCGTTGGTCAGTATCCCGCTTAGTCGACGCTCCCTTCAAATCAGCGTTCTGAAGGGCCCTTTGATATGAGCCCTGCGCTCGTTTTCTTTTTTAGTAGGACCCTTAATTTCCTTTTTGCTTGCTATCCTCCAATCACAGCGCTCAAATGGCCTGTGGTAGAGCACTGGGCCAGCGATAAGTAATGTTACATAGCGTGTTTTCTGATGTTGGTCAACTTCATCCCCCGTTTTTGAACAGGGACAGTATTTCTTGCAATCGGCACGTAGCTGAGGCATGGAGAGCATGGCCCAGCCTGAGACAAGAACAACTTGGAAGCCACTCAAAGGGAAGACTGTAGTGCGTGCCTGAAGTCACACTGGGTTTCGAAACTCTCCCCGCATGTCGGCAGTCGCCACAACCTAGATTCTTTTGACACACACACAGGCTCCTCCTCACATTTCCGTCGGTGATGACATGCTTGTGGATATGACCGTGACGTCGTCGGTCGCTTTCAATAAGTATCGAACAGCCTTCCATTTCTCTACTTACGCCCGGATCGGCGCTCGGCTCGACGCAGCATGGTCGTCTCCTCATCCGCGTTCTACCGCTGGGTTGTCTCCGGCATCGCTTTGATAGCTTTCAAGTTCGTCGTGGATAAGGCGTTGTTGGTGTGGACAGCCTTTGCAAAGATAAGGTACGTCTACTACCAGTGTCTGCGCCGTACTTCCCATCTTTGCACCCAGCGCCAAAGGTTAACTTCCATGGTAGGGACTGTCCAGGCCATGCAACGCTATGGCTCAACCCGTTCAGCGTCGTGGCTCTTGTATTAGGTCCTACATTCCCCAGGCCTGGCATGACTGGATACTACGCAGCAAAATTTTCGTGTATGCCCTTCTCTCTTCTCTGCATGCCGTTTTAACCAAGTAGACCTTTAGTATACGAGAAATTCAGAGCCACGTCCTTTGCATCTCTCTGGATTTCAGGGGCTCGGCAAGTCTTTTGGCTCGCAGACCCCGAGGCATTAGAAATCGTCACTTCAGATCGACACACTTTCCAAAAGGATGTCGCTCAGTACGAGCTCCTCAACATATACGGAGGCAATATCGTTAGTACGGAAGGCTCCGATTGGAAGCGTCATCGTTCAGTCGCAATGTCGGCCTTCAACGAGGCAAGCTGTCTTTCGCTTATCTAATACATCGTTATTTGTCTGATCCGAGTAATCCAAGGCAAACGTTGCCCTGGTCTGGTCAGAAAGCCTTCATGTGGTAGACGAATGGTTTGAACAACTCGAAGCTGCTAGTCCTGATATCACATTGGATATGCTGCCACCCTTAACGAAGGTATGAGATGCAATCTAACATCTGGAGCTGAGCTCAAGTTAGTTTCAGGCAACTCTTCTTGTAATCGCTTCCGCAAGTTTCGGTAGACGGATGTCTTGGACCACCGAATCGATGGAGGAACCGCCTCCCGGTTGCAAGCTTACCTTTCGATCTGCGGTTATAAACTCGGTCAATAGGGTTATCCTCAGAGCTTTGACCCCGGGATGGTTTTACCAGCTTTCATCACTGATCAAAGTGCCTTATCTTTCCTCCCGCGCACTATTGACTCAACTTGCGTTTGACGATTTACGAGTTCACATGCTTGATCTCGTAGCCTCTGCTCGTGCCGAAATTATGTCTGGTGAACCCTCCGGGGCTTCAGGTACAGCATTGTTACGGAACCTGGTCGAGGCCAACATGAAGCAAGATGGGGACTCGAAGATGCTGACTGAAGGAGAAGTCCTCTCTAACATATTTGTGAGTACGCAGTTAGTGTTCATCTTTCGCTGCTCAGCCGGGTGACCCCTCTGCTCTTAGACTTTCCTTCTTGCTGGACATGGTTCGTTGATCCCATATCCTGAGATGCTTATGCCAACAAAAAGCTGATGTTTGGCCGCAGAGACTTCTTCACATACTCTGTGTTTCGCTTTTGTACTATTGGCACTTTACCCAGACTGCCAGCAAAAACTCTATGAAGAAGTCACTCGCGTATGGCCCGCGGACGCACCTCTCGCACAGCTATCGGCAGTAAGCTTTTACCACCTACATTCATGAAACGAATTGTGAAACGAAATACAAACAGAATCACAAAGAATACATGGATAAGCTTGTCAGTCTTGTTTTGTCACCAATTCAGCCCATACCGACAGTTCGCAAAAGGAATACACTGAGGCATGCATCCGCGAAACGCTTCGTGTACTTCCTGCAGAGCCTCGTATATTGAAAGGCGTGCACGAGGATACGGTCCTACCTGGTACTTATTTCACCCCTGGATCGAAGGAGAGTCCTTTTGTCGGGACTGGAAAATTCTTGATGGCTGTTCCAGCGGGGAGCGGCGTCATCATGGATATATGGGCATTGCACATGAACTGTGAGTCTCGCTTATCTATCCGCCTTTTCTTATCCCCCACCCCATGTCACAGCTCTGTGTTGGGGAGAGGATGTCGAAGAGTTCAAGCCTGAACGGTTCATCGACACCGAGTCCTACCAGTGGCCGCGAAACGCATGTAAGCACAGATAATTCCACGACCTCTTGAATGTTGTCTGTTAGACTCACATTCGTCTTGCTTCAGTCTTGCCGTTCTCGGGAGGTGCGAGATCATGTATTGGCCAGCGATTTGCACTCGCAGAAACGGTCGGTATCCTCGCGAGTGTCGTGCGTCGGTACGAGATACGAGTTCCAGATGATCTCGCGAAAGCGCCCTTTGAGAAGCAGAAGGAAGCTTTACTGGAATGGACGTCTGGGATCACGTTGACACCGTTGAATGCGCGTGTGAAGTTATGTCGGCGAGTCTAGACTGGGCTGAAAGGAATCTCAATTCTACTGGTCTCCGGTCCGGTGACAGCTGTATTAAGCCTGTTAAATTCGTCTCTGTTCGTATCATGGTATACGTGGAGTAATTGAATACAATTATGGGGTGGACAGAGGACACATCGCCTATTTCAGATGTTGAACCCAGAAGTACAAGATGAAGCAAAGACGAGACAAAAATACACGTTGGTGAGTGAACCACGTGTCTTAAATAGACATGTCAATTATCCTTGTGTTGGAGATACAACTCTTCTGATTCGCTGACAGCTTGTTTCCGGATAGTGTGGGATTGTTCTTCGGTAAGTAGGATGATGTCGTGCTTCAAAAGCTTGAACGAGCCGCCCTTTGGGAATCCGCGTTTGCGAGCTTCCTCGTCATCGTCTATTTGGTCCAATTTCTGTCCGAGGGCTATGGTGACCAACTCGAAAGTTTGCGAGAAACATAACACATACCAGAACGAGCGACTTCTTAACTCCAAACACGGCATCACTCTCAAGGTAAGTACACCCTTCTGGATAGAGTGCGGTAATAAGTTGGTGGTAACCAGGGGCCTCCACCATCATATGTAAGTGGTTTGGACGCATGTTATGGCGACCTTGGGAAATCAAGAGGTCGCCGACTGGACCCTTCAATCGACGAGTCAGAACTCGCGGTAGATCAGAAAAACCAAATAGAACTCACGTCACCCGGAATGGGGTAAGCGTGGGGAACAACGGCACGATATCCGAAGCTGCCATCTTTTGCGGTATGCAACCGCCCACGACAATCGGGGTGAGTTCTGTCGGCATATTGTGTGTCGTAGAACCCTGACGACGGTGAGTTGCATGATCAGAAATGTATGAATGTGTGCGATCGCGGCCATACCATTGTTATCTGCTTCCCATGTCTCGATGACGGCATCTGCGATGGGTTCGCCCTCTGTTGTCAAGACCCGGCCTTCGACGTACATGTATTCTCCTTTGCCTTCGGATGCAATCGTTCCGCCAAGTTCAACTGGGGACATGAATAAGGTCGGGGTGTTGTACAAGTTCACAGAGACTCACCATCCTCGGCATCGTCGGTGTAGAAGGGGCCCAAGACGCTATTCTCCGTCGCACCCCCCTCGACGGGGTTGTTGAGAGAGTCAACCAAGGCAGAAACGCCGAGCACGTCAGATAAGAGAATCATTTCCTGGCGCAATGGCGTGCATGTCTGGCCCACTCGAGTCAGAAAGTTGATGGCAGCCATCCATTCATCCGTGGAGAGGCTATCGAATCGTTGGTCATTGACGCTTCGAACTCTGAAAGTGGTATCACGCACTTGGTCTCCTTGACAAATGCATGGATATGCTTGACGAGGAGTTGGTATATAAATTTGAGTCGCCTGGATCACACTGAGCGGGACTCAGGATAGGGATCTGATGACGTACGGGTTAGGCGTCTGTCCGATGAGCAGCAAGAGGTTTGCTGTGATGATGTCTGGGTTATTTGGGAGCTAGTCGGATCAAAGTAAGCAAACAAGAGACCCCTTGGTTGTTTGAAAGAGCGAACCGGGAGAGCAAAGCTAGGTGGTGGTATTCCATTGGAGACGGCAGCCTTGACGTTGTGCTGAGTGTGACCGGGCTCGCTGCTCATGCTGACTGACTGTGGTTACTGGTGAAACGTGAAGGGGGTACTTATTATTCATTTGATACGACCGGATCTCGTTTTATACGCTGTTCATGTGCTCACACGGCGGCCCCATACACCATGCGGGGTGACTGGATACGCTTGTAAAGACCGCTGGAATCCGAAGCCCACTAGAATTGGTGTCATGGTGACAATGGCGTCGTGTTTTACTGCCCATCTAGTATCTAGCCTGGTGACATCTATCCGCCAAGCCTGCATCTGCCGAAACTTACACCGGGGACTCTTCGTCACGCACAATCTGCGCACTCGGGAACATGTCAGAGCTCGGACCCCCAGATCTGAATATTCGCGACACGGCCGCCGTCACGCTACTAACCCATCTTTCCACGGCGCTGCTCGTATGGAGATCTTCCGTCCCCGGGTCTACCGTAGGTCGCAGCCCCAGACGAAGGAAGAA
>JBBPNR010000956.1:0-14699 GCA_038091015.1 Boletus vermiculosoides
GCATTATTGATACATTAGCATCCTGCCATATCTTGCTACATTACATCTTGCTATTGCAGCGTGTCACCAAGCACGCGACTTGTTATTCTCTGTTTATCATTGTTGCACATGACTCACTAGTTTAGACTGCTCGTCTTGAGTGGTGCATCCTCAGCTGGTTTACATCCACAGGCTGAGGTATGCATCCACCTATTCCAGATCTTGTACATCACTGATAGCTACCTTAGTCTTGCTGTGTTATAGGTAGCTAGTCAATGATAGCTGGTTTATATCCACAGGCTGAGTCTTGCTGTGTTATAGGTTCCTTCAGGTTATGAGCCCCGAGCTTGCCCATTAGGCAAGCTTGATACACGAAGAACCGACAACACAGCTCTCTTTTATCTATTGCCACCTACTCAAGTGATCAGGAGCTCAAGGTACTTTTTGTGCACGTCAGGACTCACACATTATGGGGAAATTCAAAAATGTTCCAGAGCTAATGGGGATGAAGAACTACTATGAATGGCGTCAACAGACAGAGCACCTCCTTCTGGGTGGGGGTATCTATAATCATGTCAGCAATGGAACTGATCCCACCAACTACATCAAATTTGTGGTGGAGATGTCAGAACCACTTTTTGCCGACAACCCTTCAACCCATGAGAGGGAGGTGCTGCAACAGTGGCTAAAAGATGATGGATTGGCTAAATCTATCATCTTGAGAAAAGTCAGTTCAACCATCCTGTCAATTGTTCTGGATGATGTCTCCATTACTGCACAGGAAATCTGGGAGTTCTTAGCCAATTTCTATGACCACAGCGACATCTCTTTGCAGTTCACCATCTGAGGTCAAATTGCAGGTCTCAAGATGCAAGGTGCAGCTGATGCCAAGAAATATGTGGCAGCACACACAGCAGCTAACAAGCGTCTGGCTCGCATGGGTGTTCGACCGTCGGACAGTGATGCCATCTATGCACTGTTACAGGGGCTGCCATCCAGCAGATTGTGGCCTTTAGTCCACAAAACAATTGAGCTGGAGATACAAAGAAACACTCAGGCAGTACAGGCATACGAGACTACACTGAATGGAGCTGGTGGTGTGGCTTTCAGCACCCATTTCAGGGGGGCCAGCACGTTGTTGGCACCCCCAACCACACAGAGATCAGCGATGTCTCGGTTCAGTTCTACCAACCCATTCCTTGCTCTCATGTGTAGCGCGGCACTAGTCTGTCCATACACCTTTCAGGATGCAGCATCAACCATCATCAGCGAGGCCACTCAGATGCTCCAGGAGTCAACCCCCCCAGGACCGGGGTCGGAGTATGCAAATGTCACGCAGAACTCAAGAGCTGGGAACATCAATCCAGCGACAGGCCTGTGAAGGACCAAGAACAACCTGAGTGGGACCTACTGCACGACACCAGCTTGCACTGAGTGGAAGCACTGCGACCACAACATGCTGCACTGTTATGGCATAGAGGGTGGCATGGAAGAACAGGCTCCCTGGCAGAAGGCGAGAAAGGCTAGGAAGGAGAAGGAGAGGCAGGCCATGGCCAGCTCAGGGATGCCCATTGCAGCAACAGTGGTGAAGGCTACAGGCTGCTGTCCACCCACATCCTTGGGTTCTCATGTTGCCCCTATTACTGGGACTGCAGTGGTAGCCATATCTGCTCCCTCCAGCAATGTTCACTTTTGTGAGCTCTCTTGTGCAGCACTCGAGGATCTTGCCTCATCTGAGGTCGCAGCTCTTTCATATGTGGTCATTGCAGCCATTCTCGACTCCAGAGCCACCAGCCATCTCATCCATGACTGCGGGTACTTCTGGTTATACATTCCTAACCATAGCATGCACATGAAGACTGCAAATCATGGGACTCTTGAAATGGAAGGGTGTGGGGACTGTATGGTGCTACTCACACTTGGGGAGAAGCAGTTCCATTTGTGCTTGTCTGACTGTCTATATGCGCCTGGAGCGATGGTGAATCTCCTGTCAGTCAGGAGAATGGCAGCTGCAGGTTGGGAACTTCGGTTCAAAGGTGACCCAGGTCGCTGTGAGCTCTACCATTCAGATGAGCACTTGGGAGATGCTCCATTGGAACACAACCTCTGTCAGCTGTCCATTGAGTTTCTATGACCCACGGTGCCAGTTGAATTAGCCATGGTTGTAACACCATTTGTTGCCTTCACCCCCAGCAAACGTACATGGGACCTTTGGCACACTCAGCTCAGTCATCTTGGTGGAGACCTGGCAAAGATCATTCCATCCATGGCCACTGGTGTTGAGCTTGATGCTCCTTCCTCGCAGTTGTGCTGCAAATCATGCATCCTTGCAAAGCATCCACATCATTCCTTTCCTGTCTCGTCGACTCCACCAGTCTCACGGTTCCTGGAACTGGTGCACACCAACATTTGTGGGCCATTTCCGACAGCAACACTCCATGGAAAGCACTATTTTGTGGTCTTCCTTAACGATCATATGCACCTTCTCAGTGTGCGGCTCCTGGCAACAAGGGACCAGGCCTTAGATGCCTGGAGGATGGTCCAGATGTGCTGGGAGAACAAATTTGGTCAGCAGGTCATGGCTCTGCAAAGTAATAATGGGGGCGAATACATCAGCCATGAGTTCGAGCAGTATTTGCAAGAGAGAGGGATCGAGCATTGCAAGTCCATGCCCTATGTGCATCAGCAGAATGGTTGGGCTGAGCAGGCCATTCACACAATCAAGGGGCATGCACTTGCTATACTCATGCAGGCACAACTGTCAGCTGGTTACTTCGGTGAGGCCATCCTCTATGTCACCTATCTGTGGAACCTGTCTCCTTCTCGTGCATTGCCAGGGACCAGGACACTCTTTGAGGTCCTGCATAGGAAGAAACCTGATCTCTCCCACTTGTGCATGTTTGGTGCATGCTGTTTTGCTTGCATCCCTGTTGAATTACGTGCTAAGAATGGCCCCCACTCTTGTGAGGCAGTTTTTCTTGGGTACCCGGATGGTGTCAAGGGATGGTGCCTGTGTGATGTTTGAACAGGCTTGTTCTTCAATGCTCGGGATGTTATCTTTGACGAGGAATCAGTTCTTCACCCACGTGATGGGTCCAAGACTCTATGCATCAGGCCATCATCTCCTGTCCCTCCTGGGGCATCCTCCTCGCCAGTAGATGATGCCTCTCTGGGCTCAGGGGGTGTTGTCGACAAGATGCTAGAGCATCCTCCCCTTGCTGCTCCCAATGTCTCATCAGTCCCCAATATTGCTGTGCCAGGGCCTGCTGTGGACTTGCCTGGACTGCGTCACTCAACTCGGGTTCACGTGCCCACCAAGAAGGGTGCCAAGTATGCTGCACAGATGCGGCAGCAGCATGAACATCTTGATGCAGCTCAGGCTGCAAGGGCAAAGCTTGGCCTTGGGCTGGTCACTGAGGAGGCCATGTTCATGACCATGGTGGAGGTTGCAGATGCTCTACAGCCAGATGGGGATCACATTGGCATGGCACCAGAGGCACAAATTAACCTCATCATCACTGAGCAGGTGCATTTGTCCATTCAGAGTGACCATCGTCAGGATCCAGCAGACCCTGGATATGACATGGGGGTTCCCCCTGCAACCTATGATGAGGCTGTCAAGCGTTCTGATCATGAGAACTGGCTTTAGGCCATGCAGATGGAGCTTGGTCTCATGAGCGAGATGGGGGTCTGGGAGTTGGTCAAACCTCCCCCTGGTTGCAAGCTTGTTGGAAACCATTGGGTGTTTGAGTTCAAGATGAATGATCAGAAAGGGGGTGCGCGGTTTAAGGCTCATCTGGTAGCTCAGGGGTTCTTGCAGGTTCTGAGGATTGACTTTTATTGGACTTATGCACCAGTCACACATCAGGCATTGATCAAGGTTCTGGTTGCCCTGGCGGCGATGCTAGATTGGGAGCTTGATTGCTTTGATGCCAAGCATGCATTCTTACACGGGAAGCTGAAGGAGGACATCTACATGAGACAACCCAGGGGCTTTGAGCAGTACAGCCCTACTGGGGGACTGCTCGCCTGTCATTTGCTTTCATTGCATCATCTGCATTATAGTGTGGCATGTTGATGATGGAGTCGGGGGAAGTAACAACTGCACATTCCTCAACTGGGTCAAGGGGCACATTAAGGACCATTTCGGGATCAGCAACATGGGGCCTGTGTCCTTGTATCTGGGGATCAAGATCAAGTGGGATCACACAACAAGAGAGGCCTGGGTTCATCAGGAGGCATACATTTGTTACCTCTGTGATGAGTATGGGCTGTCTGATAGCAGCCCAGTTTCCACTCCAATAGACCATCACCACCCATTCAGTTGCAACAGTGAGGTGTTCCCAGACATGGAGGACTTGGAGCATGCATATTGGAAGGTTGTTGGGGAGCTGATTTACCTCTCCACCTGTAGTCAGCCTAATATTGCCTTCACTGTCCAGCACCTGGCACAGCAGTGTGCTCAATCAGAAGCACACCACTTTGCAGCAACAAAGCGTGTCATTTGGTATTTGCGTGGCACACAGACTCTTCGCATCCACTTCAGGGACCCCAAGGTGGACCTTTCACCTCACACCTTCAGTGATTCCAACTGGGCTGTGACCCTTCTGACCACATGTCAGTCATGGGTTATGTTTGGTTCTTCTACAGGGGTCCTGTGGCACATGCATCCAAGAAGCAGATAACTCATGTGCTGTCCATCACAGAGGCCAAGTACATGGCCCTGTCTGCTTGTGTGCAGGAGGGGCTGTGGCTCAAGTCTTTTCTTCACTCTCTCCATCAGTCAGTGTTGTTGCCACTTCGCATTCACACTAACAACACTGCAGCCATCTCTCTGGTGGTGACTCCTAGCAACCACTCACAGATGCGTCACATTGGTGCATGCTTCCACTTTGTGCGAGAACATGTCGCTCAGGGGATTTTCGAGCTATGCTGGACACCAAGCTATCAGAATATAGCTGACACTCTGACCAAGTTGCTGGACCATTGTGCCTTTACTGACCACTGTACTGCTCTGTCTTTGGTGTCATGCTGAGGGGGTGTGTTGGACATCGTATGTTTATATGACACTCTGCATTATTGATACATTAGCATCCTGCCATATCTTGCTACATTACATCTTGCTATTGCAGCGTGTCACCAAGCACGCGACTTGTTATTCTCTGTTTATCATTGTTGCACATGACTCACTAGTTTAGACCGCTCATCTTGAGTGGTGCATCCTCAGCTGGTTTACATCCACAGGCTGAGGTATGCATCCACCTATTCCAGATCTTGCACATCACTGACAGCTACCTTAGTCTTGCTGTGTTATAGGTAGCTAGTCAATGATAGCTGGTTTACATCCACAGGCTGAGTCTTGCTGTGTTATAGGTTCCTTCAGCTTGGACTAAACTACTCTAATAAGGCTGTGCACCTGCAAAAGAAAAGAAGATACTTAATATATCAAAGAAGCTCATCCCAAGGCCACTGGGAACAGCCGGAAAGTCCAGTGGATACAATTTGCAAGACATGAGGGCTTGAGTAAGAAGACATGTCAATATAATGGCTATTTGGTGTGTATATGTGTGCTTTTTGTCCTTTCTTATGACCAAGAGACTCATCTCATACAAAGAAGTATCCGTGCATTGAGTGAATCAGTTCTAAAGTCAAGGAAAATATGGTGCCAACAGCCAGATGTACTACATGCTGAAGTTATCACATTGGTATGTCTTGATGTAGTTTCCAATGCTTGATGTGATAAGTGATTATCAAGGCTCAGAAGAAGCATCCATATCTTTGATGGTTCATTAATGGTTGGCCCATCTCAGATATTCTCAGGCAATACCTAGTCAATGTGAAAGGTTACACAAAAAAGATCAGAGACAATTGGGACATCAAATTCAAGCAAAAAAAGAGATGCAGCAGTGAAGAAGAGGGTGAGGATGACAAGGACGAGAATGAGAATCAAGACAAGGATGGGGACAATGACAAGGACAAGGACAAGAATCAAGACAAAGATGAAGATGAAGATGAAGATGAAGATGAAGATGAAGATGAAGACAAGGATGGGGACAATGACAAGGACAAGGATCAAGACAAAGATGAAGACAAAGAGATGGAAGATGCCGAAGGCAATGAGGACAATGAGGAGGCCAAAGATGAAGACATTGAGGATGCTGGAGCTGATGAGGATGATGAGGAAGACCACAATGAAGCAATGGAGGTTGATGAAGAAAGGTCTCGTCATAAGAAGTCCCAGCAGAAAGAGCAGAAAAATACAGGCAAGAAGATTGCAGGAAAAGACACAAAGGTTCATCTCATTGTATTACTTCGTCACTCTAACATACATCATTACAAGTCCCAGCAGAAAAAGTAGAAAAATATGGGCAAGATCATGGGGAATGATACCAAGGTTCATCTCATGTTGTATTGCTTTGTTGCTCTAACATACATTGTTACAAGTCCAAGCCGAGGGGACAGAAAAACACAGGCAAGATCATGGGGAATGATACCAAGGTTCATTTCATATTGTATTGCTTTGTCACTCTAACATGCATTGTTTCAAATCCAAGCTGAAAAAGCAGACAGATATGGACAAGAAGATGGGAAAAGATGCCAAGGTACAACTCATATTGTACTACTTCATCACACTCAGCTCTAACGTACATCATACAAGTCCAAGCCAAAAGAGTGGACAGATACAGACAAGAAGATGGCAGAAAAAGTTACCAAGGTACATTTCATATTGTACTACTTCATCACTCTAATGTACAGTGTTACAAGTCCCAGCAGAAGGAATGGAAAAATATGGGCAAGATTGCAGAAAAAAAACACCAAGGTTTATTTTTTATTGTACTATGTAGTCACTCTAACATACAGGATAAGCATGAGGGTCCACAAAGAACTGGAGCTGCGATCCCTTAGTATTATGCCCCACAATTGTGGAAAATGCTGCAAACATAGTTTTCAGCTGATGGATCATTCACTTGCTGACTTTTGGTTTTACTAGGATGCTGGTGACTCAAATAACAAGAGTAATAATTGTTGGCACCCCAAAATGAAATGGATAGTTCAGAAAGCCTCATATATGAACAAGGTAGGCCTATCCCTGATGTAGAAGTTTACTCATCACTTCCAGGTCATCTCTGGGGCTCATTTGGATCCACAGTCATTGTTTCCTCACAAGGCAAAGGTGTGTTCAATTTGTCTTTTATTGCCAGCATGTTTGCTAATGTTGGTATTGTTCTCAGACAGCACACAGTGACATTGACGATAACACCTTGATTACATGCCCACAGGAGGGTTGTAATGATGTTATCCCATCTGCTCCTCATCCATGTCTCAAAGAGATGCTTCAGTACTACAAAGAACTGATCACAAATGGTGCTCATGAGGCAAGATTTGCCCAAGTTCATTTCAACATTTGCTGGGAACTTTCAAAAGAACTGTGTGTGCACTGGGTGGCAAAAGCTCATCACTATCCAACGATCATTGACTTTAAGGCCCTGCCTGGATGGGTCAATGCAATGTTGGAGGTAATCGAGAGTATTTGTCTGGCTGACCTGGATGATATGGAGGACAATTTCATCTTTCGTCACCTGGTCAATATCCTGGTTGAAGCCAACATTGGGTCAACCCAGCAGGAAGCATGGGCAAATTTCAGATTCATGGATTATTGGGAAATTCCCGAAGACATTCGAGAGAGAGAGCAGCCAGGATAGTGGATCCTGAGTTTCTTTGTTGGAATTATTGCTTATCAAGTACAGCTATGGCCCAAAGGGGTACAGAGTGATGTGCACCACCATTACAGATTGGATTGAGACCCTACCCCTAAAAGTCTTCTATTTCCTCACTCCTGAACAATTCCTTGAGTTCATTTTAATTCCAAATATTGCTTGCCAACTGATCACAGATGATAGGGGCACCGATCCACTGAATGCTCACAATGACTTGATACATAGTGGAGATGTTGGAGATGGATTGCAGCAAGATGATGATGTAGCTGAGTCAGACAACAACGCCAATGTGAATTTGGTAGTCAAAGAAATGCCCAGTTTTGCCACCTCGGTGTGTATGGGCACAAGATTTTTCTTATCTACTTTGTTCATCTCACTCACCATTGTTTAGCAACCAGAAGCAGGTCCCTCAAGGTTTTGGGGCTCCCACAATGACCCCAGCAAGGGTTGTAAGGATCAGCGCAGCAAGCATAAGATGCAAGTCAAGAAAGAGTCCACTCGTAAGAGTGGAAGAATCAAGGTGGTGTCATTTATTTACTTTCTTTTTCTCTGAGTTATCTCTCTCTCGCTGACATGTTCGGACCTCTGGAAAGAACAAGCCATTGACGAATTGACCAAGCTGAAACCTGAAGCCTTTCATGACCTCATCTCATTGTGACTTGGGTGCAATGCCCACTCACTTGTCTCTGCTCAACTTGTGCTTTGTACCTGTATTTGCTGTTTCTCTCATGTACATAAATTATCCACATCCCCTGTATGGCTGTGAATGTATGATTGTTGGTGTTATCAAGCACAACTCAGTAAGATCAACAGTGCCAAAACACAAGTGCTTATCTTTAGTCATTTGTCCATTGAATGTCGGCGGAGAAATGAGGTGAAATTCAAAGCAAGAGAACATGAACTTCAGTGGATTTAGATGGTAAAATCAGTGGAAGGGTAGCTGAAATTCAAGGCAGCATGAGTAGACAGATCAGTGAAACTTAGTGGATAGGTCAGTGAAATTTTGTGATAAGATCTACTGAACTTCAGAGTAAATTCGTGCCACTTCAGTGGATTTTTTTCTGGTGAATTTCATGTACATATGTGAGATTGCGAGCGAATGCGAGGAGCGAAGCACGTCGACTATACGAGATAAACTCAGTCGTGGTTGGGACAATGGACTCAATATGTATTCACCTATATGAGATAAACTATGTATGGGGTAAGTAAAAGATGTAGGTATAAGCATTAGTGGCTCACCTCAGTTGCAGTTGTGACAACAGACTGAGGGTGACCACTATCGAGCAATGGACTAAATACTTTGTGAGTATAAGTATTTGAACTAAAGAAGTAACTATTGGAATGAAGGGTTGTCGAAGCGATGTACAATAAGTGTGTCATGTAACAAGCTGGGCCGGTCGGGCTATATGTGTATGGAATGGAGAGCATATGGTGATGAATGAGAAATGTATCGTACGGAATCGGTGGCGCGCACACTTGCACATTTCAACAACATATTCCTTGAATGTTAGGTGAATGTGCATTTATATTCAGCTGATTTTTACACCAAAATTAATGGTATCTACTATCCACAGTGCAAGTTGGTATAGCCAGGAAATTGTGCAATTCCCATGTCAGCCCATGATAAGACTCTCCCCCACTTCTCGTCCACAAGCTTCAAATCATGACCATTTCAGTCAGTGAAAAAGTCCCAGAAGCAAAACTTTCTCACGTTCCCTATACACCCTCACTCGACGATCTGGTACGTGCTGATCGACATCATCATGTGCTCATACCAAACCCCCACACCCAACCAACCCAGTCCGCTTGTGGAATCAGTACATGTACTATCGCTGAAATCACCCCTCATGACAATCTAATCACACTCTCTCAGTCGCCACCTACTTGATCACTGAAGAGTGGGCTAGAAAGAAAGTCATAGTGTGTGCTGTTCCCGGCGCATTCACTGTGGGTAACCGATCTCCTTCGATTGCTTCTTCCCCGGCCCACCTGAATGTCCCCAATAGCCTACCTGCCATGTGAACCACCTCCCCGGCTATATCAAGAACCACAAATCTGGCTCGCCCTCATGATCAAATTCGCAGGTGCAAATTGAAGAGGCGATCATTTCCCTAGCCAAACGAGATCTGGTGTACACTACCCCTGTTGCCACTTGTTCAGTATAGTATTTCCAGCTAAATACAACCGTGAAGACCTGACATTTTCACTTCACACAAGTCCTGTGGTATGTTCGATATCAGATGAGGTAATAGCTATGGACAACAAGTACAGCAGGGGAAAGCAAAAAAGAAAAGCAGGGTAGAGAACTAGGCACCAAGATGTACATACAAGATACATTGATCAAGTGGTATATCCACCAATCTCATTGTCTTTTGCAGCACGAATGCAGCACAGGTATGATCCAAACAACCAGACTCATCTCGCATATTATTGTAAAACATGGACATGATCTTGTTCATCTCAGCATCATCCACTGCCCACATCGTCCCGATCACAGAACAGAATCCAGCGAACTGCATCGCCGCTGCAAGATGAATCACCTCATCCGGGCTCTTCTCGTCTCCGACAGTTGTATGGCAGGCAGAGAGGTAAGCAAACTGGGGGTTCTCTAAATTGCACTGGATGATTCGTTGGATAGTGAAGTGTCCATTGTGGAGAGTGAACACAGACTTGAATGGCTGTTTCCGATTGGGGATACCATGGCATGCAATGTGCATCCATTTGTTCTTCCCAAGTTCATCGGTGACCCAAGCAATACAGCATTCTTCATCCTCAATGCATGTGAATGTGGCCAGGCCACCAACACACTGACCAGCATCAGTCAGTTTGGTGCCGATGGACATAAGTTCGTCCTTGCCCTTGGCTTTCGCTTGACCTATCACAACAATGGATTTCCCTTTGGCGGCAGAATGTGGGAGATCATGGCGTCTAGCACAAATGAGGGCAGTGAGGGTGGGGGTGTAGGACGAGATGTACAGATCACCGAGTTTTCTGTCACCATTCCTGAATGGACCGGCGGTGTGCAGGGGAAGAAGGGAGAACTCTGCAGTGGGGCACCACCAGATGCGTGGCTGAAATGGATGTATTGTCTGGAGGAAGTCAACTATAGGGGAAACGATGTCGTCCCAGAGTTTCCGCAATCTGATGCAGAGTTCCCTCATCACGTCCATTGACTTTGCGTGCACAGTCAAGGTATGGAACTTCGATGACAGTTCTCGAACATCTTCCTTGGTGATTGACAGTGGGATATGAACGGGGTCCTGGTCAATTAAGACTATGAGAGCATCGCAGCCATACTTGCTCACGTTCACAATAATGACAGGGCCCTCGCAGGCCACCTGCTGAAGATTGGGGAAGAGGGAGGGCAGAAGGAAACGTGAGAGCCCAGGTAACTCATGGACATCAGTGACAACTGTTTGCAATTCCATGTTGAGATGGCACACTTGATCATGCTGATCTGCACCAGGTGAATTGAGGGCATTTCGAATGCGTGACATCAATTTCACACACTCGTTGGCCAGCATTCTTCCCGCTGAGCCAAAAGCAATGACATCATCAAGCAGGGAATGGAGGCGAGTGAGCTGGCTCCAAAAGACACCCTGACCTCACTCTAGGAACTCAATGGCATCAACAAAGGAGTATTGGTGAAGACAAGCTGAGAATGCATCAACTGCAACTGATGATGTGAGGTTCCTGAAGATGGTAAGATATTGAGGTAAGGATGGCAGAGCGGCCAGGTGATGAACAAGTAGTCAAAGAAATGTTTGGTATGCCAGAAGTGTTGTGGGGTGCTGGAAATCCTCAGCTACACGGATCCATGATCTTACAGCGAAGAGATCAGAGGAAGATGGCATTTGCAGCACATGCGCCAGCTGAGTGTAGAGAGTGAATAGCTCCTCTTTATCATTCAACTGACCTGATTGTGTGAACTGCTTATTGAGGTAGCCTGCAAGGTTGCTCAATGATGTTGATTGATATGGGTGTCCCAATGGGCGAAGTGCCAGTACATCTCGCTTGAAGGCAACCGCCTCGTTGAGGTCCTCCATTTCCCCAATCTGATTGTAGCGAGTGGAGAGAAGAGCTGCGAGGTTTCCCAATGACGTTGACCGATCTGGGTGTCCTGGTGGGCGAAGTACCAGTGCATCTCGCTCAAGGGCAATGGCCTTGTCGAGGTCCTCCATTCCCCCAACCTCAGCATAGCGAGTGGAGAGATCAAATGTGAGGTTGTTCAATGATGTTGACCGATGTGGGTGTCCCAGTGGGTGAAGTGCCAGTACATCTCGGTTGAGGGAAATGGCCTCATTGAGATCCTCCATTCTCCCAATCTGGCCATAGTGAGCACAGAGATGAGCTGCAAGGTTGTTCAATGACGCTGACCAATCTGAGTGACCCGGTGGGCGAAGTGCCAATGCATCTCGACTGAGGGCAATGCCTTCGTTGAGATCCTCCATTCCCCTAATCTGGTTGTAGTGAGTCCAGAGATGAGCTGCGAGGTTGCATGCCTTCATTGAGATCCTCCATTCCCCTAATCTGGTTGTAGTGAGTCCAGAGATGAGCTGCAAGGTTGCTCAATGACCTTGACCAATCTGGGTGTCCCAGTGGGCAAAGTGCTAGTGCATCTCAGTCGAGGGAAATGGCCTCGTTGAGGCCCTCCACTCCCCCAATCTGCTTGTAGTGAGTGCAGAGATAAACTGCAAGGTTGCTCAATGACTTTGACCGATCTGGGTGACCTGGTGGGCGAAGTGCCAGTGCATCTCGCTCGAGGGCAATGGCCTCCTCAATGTCCACCATCCCCCCGAGCTGGTCGTGATGATTACTGAGATGATATGAAAGCCAAGTCAAGAAGACATCTCACTTAGAGTGGCCGGGTGGGCAAAGCTCCAGTACTTCACGATCAAGAGCAATCGCCTCGTCAATGTAATTGCTTCCACCTCCTTCCTCAAACTTGGCGGCAAGGAATTTCACACGTGAATGCAACTGGTTAACTGATAGGCACATCATTTAATTATTCTTCGCACCAACATGAAGACATAAATACCTTTTAAGCTTGTCGGATCCGACTGAACATTGCTGGACATGACGGTTTGGGGAAACGATGAGAGGCGAGCGCGTGAGTGTGACAGTACCCAAAAGACCGAGGCTGTTGGACTCGGACAACAGACAGATTCGAGTGTACCCAGCTTATACTGCAATGGACTACCTAGGGCTTTGTTGGGTGAATGGGTGAACATAAAATTGAGAGTTGAAAGGCCGCCTGCACTCTCCCAATGATCCACTCTTTTGCTCTGTTGGAAAAATGAAGTGTGAAATTTGGTCATGACAAATAATGGAATAGATTTCCCAGTATCAGTATTACATGCATGTTTGGGAGAGCTTATATGTAGTTGTTCACAGTGAGAAAGGGTTTATGTCATAGCTCTAGCTTGAATACAGAGTCAATAAAGCATCTGGATTCGATAAACACCTCATCACGCCTTCCTGAATAACAAATGACTTGAAACATAAATATATGATGTAGTGTACATAACACATCTGTTCATGAGGGTACGGCCCCAACTCCACTCCAACAACAGCAACCTCCCCCCCAAAGTCCTACTCCATACATGGGGGAGTCCCCTGAGAAGCACATGGCGAACCGCCGCATGCATTACGCCCATGAATTACCATCGTCCTCCACCACTGGTATCCCAGGTCCATACCTACTCACGCAGGCATATGTTGGTAGTGTTTGCACTCCCACATTGTTCCCCTACACCCCATCACCCTCCCCATATCCCCTGCCCGTCTCCATGTCATCCACCATGATCATGACCCACAAGCCCAACATGTCCAATTCCCATTCCCCCTGATCTTTGTCCCTGTCCTTGTCTTTACCGTTATCTTGGCTCACCACCGTCCGAACTGGTGAACCAGAGCCCGAACCCATTCATCCCATACCCATATTAATACCGGCGAATGTGGCCGGTCCACATGACATTGACGGTACCTGTAAACCATCTGGCATAGGCATAACTAGATCCACCGCATCCTCTTCTACAAGCGGCATATGCAACCTTTGTTTTGACACATGTGGCAATGTGGGTGGCAGAGACGATGAAGAGGATGAGGAGGAAGCAGATGGAGTCGACAAGAGGTGCAGGATGTGTGGGAGACACAATTGAGATAGGACTTGAGAGGGTGAATATGATGAACCCTGGTGAGAGAGTGACCGGCTAGCATTGGTGGGCAATCAGAAACCCTGAGTGACCATGGCGGAGAAGGTGTCTGTGGCATTTGTGAGGAGAAAGGAGCATATTGAGCACAACGTGCCCTGCCTATTCCAGTTCTGACATTGTGCTTGTGATCTTGGACGTCGTTGTCGTTGTCGTACTTCCTCGGCTGTCTTTCTCCACTCTCCGTGGCACCATACCCAGAGTGTTACGACTACCACCCGGTAGGCGTACAAGTAGACACGAAGCGTAGAGCCGCCTTGAGCCTAACTCTTGTTGGTCCTAACGGCATAGGATACCTTCAGGCTTGACGCGAGCCTGGTGATGAGCAACAAGGGATACTAGGGAAAGTATCCCTAGGACGACGACGACCAAGAGTCCTAAGTACAGGAGGTCGGATGACCTAGATGGAGGTGAGGACGTTGGGTAACGAGGCCGACGTCGGGTTGGGCAGGTCCTCCTGACGGGAGTGGAGAACCTGGAGACGAGCCAACGGCGACGAGCCGTTGGGTGGGAGAGTGACGAGGTTGCTCGACTTGAGGGCCTTAGAAGAGCTTTAAGGTGTCGACGACGGAGTCCTTCAATGAAGGAAGAAAGAGGAGAGGGCAAGGTAGAGGTCAAGCAAGGGAATGTTGCAGGGAATGGATGATGAATACCACAAGAGTACCGGTAAGGTGTACACTTTAGGTGTCAGATCAAGGTTAGAGAGAAGGAGGGGTTCGAGAGGAGCTCGAACTTATATACCCCGGCCATAAGGGCTTTAGGGCAGGTATATCCTACTTAGGTAAGGTGG
>JBBPNR010000957.1:0-14686 GCA_038091015.1 Boletus vermiculosoides
GTACTGCCTCCATCGGGGAGTTCCGTGATGGTTGATAATCTTTTCGATTTCGTATTCCTCCTCGGTTTCTAGGAGTTCTGGGAGAGGCCAAGAGAAATTGGGTCTGTGCTCGGGGGTTTCCCAATAGGACGATAGGAGAGATGTGTGGAAGACATTATGGATCTTCCATTGTGGTGGTAGTTTCAGCCAATAGGCCACTTTGGAGATCACGGCAGAGATCTCAAAGGGCCTGGTTTGGTGAGGAGCCAGTTTCTGGGAAGGTACTTGTAGTTTTAGGTTACGGCTGTCAAGCCATACCCTATCTCCCACCTTCCAGGGTTCGAATCTGGACAGGTGTCGTTCCTTCATCTTTAGTTGGGCGAGGGTGTATGCAGCTTCTGCCTCTTTCCATGCTTCGTCAAGGTCGGAAAGGTGGGTTTCCAGGGCGGGGTTAAAGGTTTTCCCAATCGCTGGGTAGGAGCGAGGGGAATATCCGAGCATCAGAGCAAATAGGGACTTGTGAGTGACAGAGTGTTCGGCTGAATTGTGGGTGAATTCGGCAAATGGGAGGAAGTCTAGCCATTTCTGTGGGATGCCGTTGCAGTAAATGTGTAGGTGTTACGACTACCACCCGGTAGGCGTACAAGTAGACACGAAGTGTAAGGCCGCCTTGAGCCTAACTCTTGTTGGTCCTAACGCAGTAGGATGGCTTCAGGCTTGACGCGAGCCTGGCGACGAACGACAAGTGATACTATAAGTAGTACCACGAGGTAGACGGCAACCGAGAGTCCTAAGAAGAGAAGGTCCCGTGACCTTCGACGAGAAGAGGATAAGGGGTAACGAGGTTGATGTCTAGGTGGACGAGTTCTCCTAACGGGGGTGGAGAACCTAGAGACTAACCAACGGCAACGAGCCGTTGGTGGGAAAGGAGCAATGGAGTTGCTCGGCCTTGAAGACCTTGGGAAGACCCAAGGTGTCGACGACGGAGTCCTTCAATGAAGGAGGAAAGAGGAGAGGGCGAAGTGGAGGTCAAGCAAGGGAATGTTGCAGGGAACGGATGATGAATACCACAAGAGTAACCAGTAAGGTGTACACTTTAGGTGTCAGATCAAGGTTAGAGAAAGAGAGGAGTTCGAGAGGAGCTCGAACTTATATACCCTGGCTGTAAGGGCTTTAGGGCAGGTATATCCCAAATTAGGTAAGGTGGTCCGTGCTCAGTCTATCCTGATATAGTAAGAGTCCGTATCCGCAATAGGAAACTCGGGAGCAGTGTGGCGAGGCATCGCCCGATTAGGTAGGAGGGGTCCTGTGTGGGAAGTTCACGAACGAAAGGATGTGTCGTGGGAATAAGCGTGGCGCGACGTGTTGTGATGGCACGGGAGTGGTCACAGGACAGAAGTGAGGTCGTGGCGCAACACGAGGTGGTGGCGATGCAAGGAGAGACTGGTCTTGGGAATCGCCGAGGGAGTACACAGGAGGGTGGCTGTGTGAAGGAGGCACTGGAGGGGCAGTGCAAGGCGGGCTATGGGAGGCAGAGCTGGAGAGATCCGAAGGGCGGAGAGCGGCCCTAAAGGAGGTGGAGGGTGGAAAGATCCCAGGGGGGGATCAGGGGAGATCCGGGGAAGATCCAGGGAAGATCCAGGGAAGATCTAGGGAAGATCCGGGGAAGATCCAGGGAAGATGGATCAGGACACAGGAGGGCGACTGTGTCAAGAGGCACCGAGGGAAAGGTGCCGGTGAGGCGACGCCGGGCCGTTGCACAACAGTGTCGTCGAGCGTAAACGAGCGTGAGAATGCGCCAGGGCGGGGGTCCAGTGACAGGGGGTCACGGTTGGTACGCGGTCGAGGATGAGAGAGGAAAAAGACCGGGTGGGGTACCAAAACTGTAACAGTAGGTAGGTCTCCAATTCCTGATTGTAGCGTTCCATTTCCCCATCGGTTTGGGGATGATATGTGGTGGAGAGCGAGATATCGTATCCCAGGAGGTTTGCCAACTCTTTGGCGAACATGGACGCGAACCGTGGTCCTCTATCCAAGAGGAGTTGGTTGTGGAGACTGAAGTGCTTGAACACGTGTTCAAAAAATAAACGGGCGATACCAGTGGCATCCACCGTCTTTGCACAAGGGGCCAATATTACCCCCTTCGTAAGCCCATGGTCGACCATGACCATGACAGAATCAAAGCCCCAGACCGACAGAAGGTTGGTAATCAGATCCACGGAAACGTGCTGGAAGGGATGGAAGGTGGCGAAATCGAGGGGAACAAGTGGGGGAACGGTGGGGTGGGTCTGTACTTTGTATGCCTGGCAGATGGCGCAGCCAGCCACATATTGTCAGACAAAAGAAGAGAGGCCGGGCCACCAATAGTTGCAAGAGAGAAGGGCGACAGTCCAAAGGTGGCCGCCATGCCCCCCCTCGAAGGAGGAGTGGGCAGCAGTGATGATGTCGTGGTGTGCGTCCATGGGGATGTAGAGGTGATTCTTGAAGTACAGACGTCCCTTGATGTAAAACCAGTTGGTCGGGGTGGTACGGCCAAGGGGAGGGGACTCCTCCTTCATACGGTGGAGGGCGTCCAGCATGAGGAGGTCAGTGGCTGAGGAGGAGCGAATCTTCTCACTCAGTGCCAAGTCGATGGCATGCAGTTGGTGATCAAACGCATTGTCGGGCAACATCTGGATGGCACAGTTGTCTCCAGATGTATCCACCATGTCCTTCCTGGACAGGGCATCTGCAGGGGCCATCTTGCTCCCTGGGAGAGCGACATAGGACAGGTTGAAGTCCTGTAAAAAGAGCAACCAGCGTGCCTGCCTTTGCGATAGCTTCCGAGGCTCTTTGAAGTACATCAAATTCTTGTGGTCGGTCTGTACCACCACAGGGTGAGAGGAGCTGAGCAGATACTGCTGCCATTCCTCCAAGGCATGTATGACGGCGAGGAGTTCGCGGTCAAAAACATTGTAATTCCGTTCTGCTGGGGAGAACATCTGGGAGATATACCCACAAGGGCACAGATCGCCGTTGGGGTCGGGTTGCATTAAGACACCACCGGATGCTGTCAGGAAGGCATCGGTCATCACGGTGAATGGTTTGAAGGGATCAGGGAATGCCAGGACAGGCTTCGAGGTGAAGGCCCGTTGCAGGGCCCGAAAGGCTGTTTCTTGGGGAGTGTCCCAGTGCCAAGGTTGGGATTTCGAGGTGAGGTCAATGAGGGGGCGGGCAATGGCGGAGAAGGAGGGGATGAATCTGTGATAGAAATTGCAGAATCCTAGGAAGGAAGGAACGTCCTTCATATTCACCAGGGTTTGCCACTCGTCAATAGCCTTTAGCTTGGCGGGGTCCATCTTTGCTCCATCTTTGCTGATGATCATTCCTAGGTATTCCACCTCGGGTGCGGCAAAGGTACATTTTTCCAGTTTGAGGAACATTTCGTGTTCCTGAAAGCATTGGAGGACCTTCCAGGTCCTTTCCTCATGTAACTTCGCATCCGCCAAGTGGATGAGGAGGTCGTCCATGTAGATAATAAGCCATCCTTCAGCAGTATAGTCTCCAAAGATGTCGTTCATGAAGGCTTGGAAAGTCGCAGGGGAGTTACACATTCCGAAGAACATGACAGCTGGTTCAAATAATCCCAGTGGTGTGAGGAAAGCCGCCTTCCATCGATCCTCCAGTTTGATCAGAACATTGTTATATCCCCATCAGACGTCAAACTTGGTGAACATGGTAGATCCCTTGAGTTTATTCACCAGGTCAGAGATGAGGGGGAGGGGGTAGGCATTCTTGATCGTGTGTTGGTTGAGGTATCGGTAATCTTGGTAGGGTTGAAGCTTTCCATCTTTCTTTTGGACGAAAAAGAAAGGTGAAGCTTGGGGGGATTTTGACAGGGTAATCTTGCCGCTTTTCAAATGTTCTTCGACAAACTCCTTGCAAGCCTGCTGCTCAGCTGGATTGAGCGGGTAGGCCTTGGCATGCCTTGGTACAAAAGAGTCTTTTAACTCTATGGCGTGATTGTACTGCCGGGAGGGAGGTAATTTTGTGTCTTTCTTGTTAAAGATGTCCTTGTAGTCCTGGAAGGCCAGGGGGATAGTTGTGGTTGTCTTGTCTTGCTGCTGTGCTATCACCGTTGATAGCATAGTTCATCTCAATATGAACTCTGGTATATCTCCAAAGGCATGAAAGAACCTAGCACATTGGACAGGTGTCCATTTCCTGAACCCTTCGGCGAGTTCTCGCTCTATCCGTTCTTCATCGTCCATGCCTAGATACCTCATTAGGTATCTCTGTTTCAAGACCTCAGGGTTGGCACCCGCAGTGTCTCGATATCTGGAAGGTGTGATCATCACACGCCCTTCTGTCCAGTGAACATCTGGGTTGATTGATCGGAACCATGGGATTCTGAGGATAATGTCATCCTTGCTGCAGTTCAGGATATAAAGGTCCTGCTGTTCCTTTATTCCTCCATAGTCCAAGACGACCGTTGTCTTGAACTTGATGATACCCGACTGGTTTTCGGTACCATCCGCATTCCAAGCCTTGATAGGCTGGTGTAATCTGGCAATAGGCAATCCTAACTGCCTGACTGCTTCCCTGTTGATGAAGCAGCCCGTAGCTCCAGAATCCAAAAGCGTGCGCGATGTAAAACAAGTAACAAGGTCAAAGACCTTGTAAGTGTTACGATCTTGGAGAAGACCCCTACTCAATTTCCTTCTACATCTCCTCCTCCTCGTCCACTGACCCCAATCCCTTCGTCGGTTACCCCACCCTCTCATCTCGACCATCCCGGCACCTCCCTATTCTCCTCCCTCTTCTCCGACCTAAGGGACTACGACATCCCTGCCTCCACGTGGGCTGACCTACTGGACGAGTCTCTCTTCAAGGCTTAGACCATCGGACAGGCATCTCCGGTTCCTCCCCCTCCTTTCCACTGCCTTCAGCAACCTCCATTCTGCCCTGCCCCCGGCAGTTCCCTTTCTCCACTGCCTTCGGCAGTTCCCTTTTATCTCTGACTCATCTTTACTTAGTATGACTCGTTCACAGACACTGCCTCCTCATAGCCTCTCTTGCGGCTATTCGTATTCCCCTTATTCTACGGTTCGTTTATCTCATGTGCCTCGCGACGCGACGCGTCTATTTCCTTATTTATACTTCGGACTCTGATACCAGCCCTAAACGTCCTCAGTATATATATTAGGGCACCGCCTGTATCCTTCTCTTTCTCTAACCTTAATCTACACTATTTCGTGTGGACTTCTGTTCCTCAAGATCCCCTCCCTCGTGCCTCGCCTCACCGCTGTCTCATCCTCTACTCTTCCAACTCTTGGCCAGTCCAAGTACTCCTAGCAACTGCTAGGCCGTTCACACTTAACTCCTTCGGAGTCGCCCTAGTGTAGGAACGAGGTCTCGACTTAACTCCTTATAGGAGAGGCCAAGTTGACGACACACGAACGTGTACCATTGTTACAGGTCGTAACAGTAAGGATAAATATAGAAGGGGCGAGAACACTCGTCCCAAGGGGTCCTGTAGGAGGGAAGTTAGATGAGAAGGGTTGGCTACGACTGACCACAGGAGAGTAGAGTATCCGGAATAGTCCCAGGTACACAACGATGAGGGAACATGAAGTCCAGAACGGATTGAGTAAAACAATGAGCGGTCCAACCTAGGACGAGGGTTGGATAGACGACGATAAGAGCTTTCTGGTCAAGGACAAGGACCAGATACTAGGACAAGGAAGGGAGTTGATCAAGGACGAGGACTGACGACAACAATGATGAGAGGAACCATAGCGAGAAACTTAGGAGTGAACAGAGATGATCATTCAGATCTAGGTACAAACTTTTTATAGTCTGGGCATTCCCAAGACTTTGGTACCTAGGTTACCAGAGAAGCGTACAATAAGGATCTAGAGGTGGCAGCAGCTAATCGTAATAGAAGTAAGGAAGGTAGGGAGAAGTAAAAGAAACTACTAAAGAAAGAAAGAAGTAACAAGGCGGCAAATTGAACAGGGTACCAGACCGTATACGTAGTATCCGGTCTAACTCGGACTGCGGATAGGTGGTCCAGATAGGTGATATTGTACCGGATAGAAAAATAAGGACTCGACTTACCTCGGACTGGACATGAAGGACATGGGACATGATGGAGATCACTTGGAGGACGTCTGAATGAAGGGAAAGGGACAGGATGTAACTGTAGAGAGCTAGAGGCTCCTACAGCGCTTTCTGCACTCTCTTCTGTTTATTCTTATGATTTCTCTTTGCACTTGCTTGCTTACAAGCCAGTCACTAAAAAGGTTCGTTTGGTGGTGGCTCCTACTGATGAGGAGTTTCACATCACTCGAATCCTTCTGGATGATCCACTTGCCGGATTGAAACCTCTTCCTTTACATCCTCCGGATTTTATTCCTGGTATCTGTTTCACCCAGGAACGCACTGACAAATTAGATCTCAACCCTGTGAACTGGCTTTGGCCAGAAGAGGTTAAGCTCGTTCATTGGTTAATCCGAGATCACGAAATGGCTTTTGCTTGGATTCCGACCGAGCGAGGTCGTCTCAATGAATGCTACTTTCCGCCTGTTAAGATCCCCACCATCCCTCATATGCCATGGGCACTTCATAATATTCCGGTTCCTCCATCTATGTGGGCGGAAGCTATTCAGATCATCAAGGACCAGATTGCATCTGGTGTCTACAAACCCTCCACAGCTTCTTACTGGTCTTGCTGATTCTGCATCGTCAAGCAGGACGGGAAGACACTTCACCTGGTCCATAACTTGCAACCACTTAATGGCATCACTATCCGCAACTCCTCCATGCCACCTTTCATCGAGCACTTCGCTGAATCCTTCGCTGGATTCACAGTGTATGGAATGATGGACTTGTTCGCCAGATACGACCAATGACCGCTCCATCTGGAATCTCACGACCTCACCACCTTTAATAGTCCGCTAGGTCCGCATCACCTCACGACAGTCCCTATGGGTTATACCAACGCAGTACAAATCTATCAGGCCAACATGTTGTTCATCCTGCAAGACAAGATCCCCTACTACACTTACCCCTTCATCGACAACCTTCCTGTCAAATCCGTGACCACTCGTTACCAATCACCAGATGGTACCTATGAGATGATTCCAGATAATCCTGGAATTCGTCAATTCATTTGGGAACATCTCATTGTGGTCAACTGTATCCTTCAATGTCTGCAAAACATCGGTGCCACGGTATCTGCCAAGAAGTTTGTTCTTGCTGCACCGGATGCGACTGTGGTCGGACACAAGTGTACCTTTGAAGGTCACATTCCCCATGAGGCCAAGGTACAGAAGATTAAGGATTGGCCCGAGTGCCAGAACCTGACTCACGTCCGTGGGTTTCTTGGGGTATGTGGCATGCTATGTATTTTTATTCGCAATTTTGCTTCTATTGCTCGTCCTTTGGTTAACCTAACTTGTAAAGGGGTTTCCTTCGAATGGGGGGAATCTCAACAAGTCGTGATGCAGAGTCTGAAGGATGCAATCTGCAATTCCCTGGCACTCCGCCATCTAGACTATGAGTCTGGACGTGAGGTTATCCTGGCTGTCAACACATCTGTGATTGCAGTTGGATACATTCTCTCTCAGGAAGGAGATGATGGGAAGTGTTACCCTAACTGCTTCAGTTCTCTTAGCCTAACCGAGGTGGAGAGTCATTACTCCCAGGCCAAGCTCGAGCTTTATGGACTATTCTGCGCCTTGTGAGCGGTCCATATATTTGTTTTCGGACTATCCAACTTTACGGTAGAAATGGACATGAAGTATGTCAAGGGGATGATTAACAACCCTGACCTTCAGCCCAATGTGACCATTAATAGGTGGATCGTGGGCATTCTCTTATTCAACTTTTGTCTTATTCACATTCCTGCTACCTGCCATACCAGAGCGGATGGCCTTTCTCATTGACCACTGTCTGAGGAGAATCCCCCTGAGGATGATGACTTCGAGGACTGGCTGGACAACGCTTATTCTTTTTCGATTTCATTATTGAACGATCGCTTTCCTCTTGCCATTCGCAGTGCTCACCTCTCTAGGCAATCCTCCATCGTCGTTCCCTCCTTTCATGTACTATTTGCCTTGCTTCAATCTGATCTGGACTCTCGAGAAGACGATCCAGTGCTTCCTCGCTCTGCAAAGGCCATTGCAAAAGAGGCATGGATTGCCCAAATCCATGACTTTCTTGACACTCGACTCCAGCCACCTGACCTTTCTGATGGGGAGTTTACCTCCTTCATCAATGCAGCGACTCAGTTCTTCGTCCTCGATGGATCCCTGTATCATCGGGAACTGCATGGTCGCCATCAGTTAGTCATACCAGCTGAACACCATTACAGACTCATCAGGGAGGCTTATGACGACCTTGGACACAAAGGTGTCTTCTCTGTCCAGACGTGTTTGCTCTTGCGCTTCTGGTGGCCTATGTTGGCCGAAGATGTCAAATGGTATATTCAAACCTGTCACAAGTGTCAAATCCACCAGACCCAGAAGCTGCACGTTCCACCTACCATTCTGATGGTGGGCAGGCTGTTTTGGAAGGTTCATATTGACACTATGCTGATGCCACGATCCAGTGGATATCGCTATATCGTCCAAGCACGGTGCACTCTCACAGCGTATCCTGAATGGTGAATGCTGTGATCCAAGAATGCATCTGCCATTGCAGCTTTCATTTTTGAAGAAATTCTTTGTCATTGGGGAGCTATATCCGAGCTTGTGACTGACAATGGATCCACTTTTGTGCAGGCCCTAGATATCCTGGTGAACCGATATGGCATCCACCATATTCGAATCTCTCCCTACAATTCACAGGTGAATGGCGTGGTTGAATGGCATCACTACGATGTCCGGGAGGCCATTGTCAAAAGTATCCTGGGAGGGGAGGTTCACTGGCCTTCGACAGCTCACTCCGTTTTCTGGGCAGAGCAAGTTATGATCCTGAAATCGACCGGTTTCTCACCATACTTTATGGTACATGGTGTCGAACTGCTTTTTCCTTTTGATCTATCCGAAGCCATGTTCTTAGTCCCTGCACTTACATCTGACGACATTTCTAGATCCGCCCTGATTGCTTGGCGAGCTTGCCAGCTCCAAAAGTGTCAGGAGGATATAGATGCTATCAAGGAACACATACTCTTGTCTCGGTTTGCATCAATCAAGCAGTTCAAGGCGCATTTCAAGAATTGGATACGCAACTATGACTTCCAACATGGTGACCTCGTCTTAGTCCAGAACTCCTGGATTGAGAAAGAGTCGAACCGGAAAACGAAGCCACACTATCTTGGTCCGATGGTAGTCCTTCGCAGGACTACTGGAGGATCGTACTTGCTAGCTGAGTTGGATGGTGCCATCTCAAGACTTCGGTATGCAGCCTTTCGGTTGTTACCCTACCATCCACGCAAGAAGATCTCCATTCCGGTTACTGATTTGACCGGATTGGACAATCAAGACCTAGACGAATATGATGCCAAGGAAGATATGGAGCATGATGATGACAATGACGTCATGGACTAGTCTTCTTCAATATCCACACCACTTTGCTATCCGGCACTATATCCACTATGTATCTGTTTCACCCCAGGTTTAGTCCAGTGTCTCTTTTTCTATCCTGGGTTTTGACCGGAGTATCTAAACAACACATGATGCTGCTAAGAATGACAGACAATTACATGACATACTCAGACACTTTCAGCTTCTTTCGTTCTCATACTCTCAGACTATGAAAACAAAACAGAATAAAAACAAAAATAAAGTCTTTCCCTTCTTTCCACATCTCAATGAACTTACTACTTAGATTATATGCTTCGAATGCACAATGAGACTGTGCCCATTTGTCCGCTTTTATTCTTCTCTGTCTGGTGTAATCTGGTATCCACTTTTTGGGATCGGCATGGGAATAGACACAAGAAGATGATTGAGGAAGACAAGTCGAGCAGAACTCACACCTGGTCTTTTCTTATCATTCACTTTGATCGGTCCTATGTTGCAATACTTACTTGTTTTTTTTCTTTTCTGATCACTCAGGCTCCCCGGATTGGACACAGATTGGACATGGACCGGACATGATTGGATTGCTACATGATGATACAGGGTACAAAGAGGACTACATGAAATGTGACAGACACCCCTCCCTACATTGTTACGGTTGTGGAGGAGACCCCTTATCAATTTCCTTCTACGTCTCCTCCTCCTCGCCCACTGACTCCTATCCCCTTGACGGTTAC
The DNA here is from genome assembly GCA_038091015.1 of Boletus vermiculosoides. Taxonomy (NCBI): domain Eukaryota; kingdom Fungi; phylum Basidiomycota; class Agaricomycetes; order Boletales; family Boletaceae; genus Boletus; species Boletus vermiculosoides. Next base: position 10,223 of record JBBPNR010000957.1, read on the forward strand.
CCCTTCCATCCACCTCGACCATCCTGGTGCCTCTCTATTCGCCTCCTTGTTCTCCGACCTAAGGGACTACAACATCCCTACCTCCACGTGGGCCGATCTATTAGATGAGTCCCTCTTTGAGGGATGAGGATCTCCTCCACCCACCACCTCCAGATACACCCGTCTCTCCCTGCCTTCGGTTTTCCCCTTTTGCTTATGACTCTTATTTACTTACTCTGACTCACCCAGACACTGCCTCCTACATAGCCTCTCTCACGGCTATGTGTATCCCATTATATCCTAACCGTTTATCTCACGTGCCTCACGACGTGACACGTCTTTCCCTTATATACTCTTTGGACTCCGATACCTGCCCTAGAGTCCTCAAGTATATATATTAGGGTGCCGCCTGTATGCCTTCTCTTTCCTTAACCTTAATCTACACTTCTTCATGTGGTCTATTGTTTCTTGAGATCCCCTCCCTCGTGCCTCGCCTCACCACTACCTCATCCTCCACTCTTCCAACTCTGGGCCGGTCCCAGTACTGCTAGCTTACGCTAGGCCATTCATACTTAACTCCTAACAGAGGTGTCCAAGTATAGGAATGAGACATGGTCTTCACATGAATGTGTACCATTGTTACAGGTCGTAACATACATCATCCCCAACGTGGCCTTGATCAAGTTGAGCTCGCTCATCTGCCTGGCAACTTGAACCTCCAAGTCCACCATTGCCACCTCTGCAGCCTTGACATGGGACTGCATGTACCGAATCTTGCCCTCGAGCCACTTAACAGTGCGTATCCCAGCGTTGAGGACCAGTTTCGTGATAGGAGGCATGGGGATCCCTCTAATGATGGGGTATTCCGGCATCCCTTCATCGTTGTCATTGTCGTCAAGGACGATCGGATTGCTGGTCAGGGACGGATGTTGTGCGTGACTACGCATCAGATGAGCTGAGTGGCAAGTTAGCTCAGTATAGGACAAATGATTTGCTTCATGCACCTGGGGCCTTGCCCTTCCTGTCAACCACTGCTGGTACCTTGTCCGCCTTCTTCTGCCCCTTTCTGCACCTGAGTGACTTGTCACACTTCGCCTTCAACTGCGTGCAGTGCGTGCACGTCTGGTCTTCAACCCCTTTGCACACTTTCTTGCTCCAGGCGCAAGCACCGCACGGCACCTTGTGCATTATCACCAGCAGACTGGTTGCTGTCTTCTTGGTCAGACAAACCTCCTCCACCTCCTCCTCGTCCTCCTTGTCTTCTTCCTAAACATCTTGCCATCACTGTCACATATATCAGTAAACTCGTTTCTAATCAATCCATGACTTACCTTTCCCTGGACGGTCACCCTGGAAATGGACGGTCCAGGTGCATTGAGGTCCAAAGGTGAGGGAGCTTGGCAAACCTCCAACGGCTGCTGCTCTTCACAGACATGGGACTCACACTCACGCTCGCGCTCCCCTTGCTCTCACGCTTCTCGTTCTCGCTCCTCATGTTGACGACGTTGATCTGCTGCCTCCACCTTCCACTTGCTGGCGATCGGATTTGCCTCTTGCATCTTCTCCGCTGTCCTGCCGTCTAGGAGCACCTCGATCCTGCACTCCCTCGCCTTTAGCAGGCAGGAGTGGGCATGTGCCTAGCAAAGTGGTTAGTTGAGGGAACAGGCAAACATACCAGATACACACCAGACATCGATCCCATTCGACCACCCACATTTCCTGCTCCTCTTGCAACTCCTCCTTGTCATCCGGCATTGTCATCGCGGTGTCGAAGACGAGCTTGTTGGTGGATCGCAATTGCTTGCATGAAAGTTCTTGCAGACTGTCGGCAGCAGCGGGCGTAGTGAATGCGAGAAGTTCATTGAAAGTGGACATGGTGGGTGATAAAGAAGAAGGAGATGGCGGATGTGGTTGAAGAACGACAAAGAAGGTTTAGCCGACGACTAACAATTTTATACGGATCTTGCCATTGTTCTAGGCAACGTGGACTTTCCCACAATCATGTGGTCTGACTGGGGACAGTCAGTATCAAAGACCTCCTCGGATGTAGGAGCCTCTAGCTCTCTACAGTTACATCCTGTCTCTTTCCCTTTGTTCAGACATCCTCCAAGTGATCTCCATTGTGTCCTGTGTCCTCTATGTCCAGTCTGAGGTAAGTCGAGTCCTTATTTTTCTATCTGGTATGATATCACCTATCTGGACCACCTATCCGCAGTCCAAGTTAGACCGGATACTACGTATACGGTCCAGTACTCTTTTCAATTCGCCGTCTTGTTACTTCCTTCTTTCTTTAGTAGTTCCTTCTACTTCTTCCTACCTTCCTTACTTCTATTACGATTAGCTGCTGCCACCTCTAGATCTGTATTGTACGCTTCTCCGGTAACCTAGTTACCAAAGTCTTGGGAATGCCCGGACTATAAAAAGTTTGTACCTAGATCTGAATGATCATCTCCGTTCACTCCTAATTTTCTCACTATGGTTCCTCTTATTGTTGTTGTTGTTGGTCCTTGTCCTTGATCGACTCCCTTCCTTGTCCTAGTATCCAGTCCTTGTCCTTGACCGGAAAGCTCTTATCTTCGTCTATCCAGCCCTCGTCCTAGGTTGGACTGCTTATTGTTTTACTCAATCCGTTCTGGACTTCGTGTTCTCTCATCGTTGTGTAGCTGGGACTATTCCAGACACTCTACTCTCCTGTGGTCAGTCGTAGCCAACCCTTCTCATCTAACTTCCCTCCTATAGGACCTCTTGGGACGAGTGTTCTCGCCCCTTCTACATCTACCCTTACAAGGTCTTAGACCTTGTTATGTGTTTTACAGCATCCCAGTGCCAAGGTTGGGGTTTCAAAGTAAGTTCGATGAGGGGGCGGGCAATGGCAGAGAAGGAGGGGATAAATCTGTGGTAGAAGTTGCAGAATCCCAGGAAAGACTGAACATCTTTTACATCTATGGGGGTTTGCCATTCGTTGATCGCCTTGAGCTTGGCAGGGTCCATCTTTGCTCCATCCTTGCTGATGATCATTCCCAAGTATTCCATCTCGGGTGCGGCAAAGGTGCACTTTTCCAATTTGAGGAACATTTCATGTTCCCAAAAGCGTTGGAGAACCTTCCAGGTATATTCCTTGTGCAGCTTCACATCCACCAAGTGGATGAGAAGGTCATCCATATAGATAATAAGCCATCCTTCCGCAATATAATCTCCAAAAATGTTGTTCATGAAGGCTTGGAATATTGCTGGGGAGTTACACATTCTGAAGAACATGACAGCTGGTTCGAATAATCCCAGGGGGGTGAGGAAGGCCGCTTTCCACTGATCTTCTGGTTTGATCAAGACATTGTTGTATCCTCATTTGATGTCAAACTTGGTGAACATGGTGGATCCTTTGAGTTTGTCCACGAGGTCAGATATGAGGGGGAGGGGATAGGTGTTCTTGATTGTATGCTGGTTGAGATATCGGTAGTCCTGGCAGGGTCAAAGCTTTCCATCTTTCTTCTGGACAAAGAAGAAAGGTGAAGCTTGGGGGGATTTCAATGGGGTAATCTTGCCACTCTTCAGGTGTTCTTTGACAAACTCCTTGCAAGCCTGTTGCTCAGCCAGGTTGAGTGGGTAGGCCTTGGCATGCCATGGTACAAAAGAGTCTTTTAACTCTATGGTGTGATCATACTGCCAGGAGGGAGGTAGCTTCATGTCTTTCTTGTTAAAGATGTCCTCGTAGTCTCAGAAGGCCAGGGGGATAGTGGTGGTTGCTTTGTCTTGTTGTTGTGCTATTGCCATTGCTAGCATAGTTTGTCTCAATACAAACTCTGGTATATTTCTGAAGGCACGAAAGAACCTAGCATGTTGGACAGGTGTCCACTTCCTGAACCCTTCAGCGAGTTCTCACTCTATCTGTTCTTCATCATCTGTGCCTAGATACCTCATTAGGTATCTCTGTTTCAAGACCTCGGGGTTGGCGCCCGCAGTGTCTTAATATCTGGAAGGTGTGATTGTCACATGCCCTTCCATTCAGTGAACATCTGGGTTGATCGACTGAAACCAAGGGATTTCAAGGATGATGTCATCCTTGCTGCAGTTCAGGATATAAAAGTCCTGCTGTTCCTTTATTCCTCTGTAGTCCAAGACAACCATAGTCTTGAACTTGATGATACCCGACTGGTTTTCAGTACCATCCGCATTCCAAGCCTTAATAGGCTGATGTAGTCTGGTGATGGGTAATCCCAGACATTTGACTGCTTCCCAGACGTCTGACTGCTTCCCTGTTGATGAAGCAGCCTGTAGCTCCAGAATCCAAAAGCGCACATGAGCCAACGATTTTGCCATCCTGCTTCCAGATCAAGAGGGGAATATGAATAGAATTCGATCTTGATCCAGAAATAAATACAGGGGCTATCGTAATGGAAGGTACTGATGTTGGTTCAGTCCTTTCTCCTAAAAATGCACCGGCGCTTGGGAGCTCCTGGCACCCATTGGTGCCTTCCTCATATCTCC
>JBBPNR010000958.1:0-14675 GCA_038091015.1 Boletus vermiculosoides
CTCAGACATTCGGTCGGCGGCCCGCCATTCTGATAACCATAGGTCTTTTTACACTCGGCAGTGGCATTTGCGGTGGCGCAAATAGTATGAATATGCTCATTGTAGGCAGGACCATACAAGGTTTGGGCGGAGGAGGCATTCAGTCTCTCACAGGGATCATCCTAGCCGATCTCGTCACCATGCAAGAACGTGGGGTTTACGGTGGTTTATACGGAATGTGAGACCTGCTTCAATGATCATGGAATCTAAGGAGCCGAACTCAGACCGTTTACGTAGCGTCTGGTGTCTTGCTTCGTCGATCGGTCCTGTCGTTGGGGGTAGCCTCGCGGCACAGGGACAGTGGCGTTGGCTTTTCTGTGAGTGTCCTCGCCTCGTTCAGAATATCTGAGATAGTCAGACGATGCGCTAGACCTCAACCTTCCCATCTGTCTCGTTGCGTCCGTGTCAGTCGTCTTCCTGTTGGATTTACCCACTCCCCCGGGTAGTTACCGAGACAAGTTTATGCGAATGGACTGGATGTAGGATTGAATGCAATGGTCGCTACGAATCCAATCCCGCTAACCACTGTTTTATTATCAGAGGCAACTTTCTTGTCATCTCGAGCACCGTCGCATATACGATAGGATTGACGTGGGGTGGCATCACCGCACCATGGGGTTCGGCCACGGTACTTGTGCCGTTAGTCCTCGGCTTTGTTGGCCTCGGGGTCTTCATCGCCTATGATGCCACCATTGCAACGCACCCACTTGTACGTGCTTCTCCACGTACATTGATCCGAATTTCATCTCACGCTGCTTGCACCAGGTGCCATTCTCTTTGATGACAAACATGACTAGCATTAGTGGGTAGGCGACATTGTTGGTAATCCTTCCCTCCCCGGCCACTCACAGAGACCAGATATATACAAACGTTTTGCACCTTCGTTATCATTTTGACAGTCGTCTGTGAGTTCGTTCGAGGGAATCGCCACCTCTTCTCAGCATAACCACTCTGCAGATTACTACCCAGTCTATTTTCAGGCTTGCAAGGGCGCATCACCGGTCACATCTGGTATTTACTCGCTCTCGTTGGCATCGCTCGCGCCCGCAGCCATCGCCACTGGGATATCAATTAAAGTTACTAGACGATATCGGCCGCAAATTTGGATAGGTTGGACCCTCACCATCATCCCCCTTGGTTTGTTGAGCACAATCAGCGCAACGGACTCTATTGGAAAATCCATTGGGTACAGGGTGCTGCTTGGCTTCGGCATAGGGTATGTTGTGTTCGTTGATTGAGCTTATCTCCATCTGATGCTCCGGGCTTAACCTGTGGCAGTGTGCTGAGCGCGACGCCCACATTTCCTGTTCAAGCACCCTTGCCAGTCACGCAGAATGCACCTACACTTGCCTTCATGGGATTCCTCCGTTCGTTCGCCACTGCAAGTGTCTTGATTCCTCTCTCGCTCCTAATTGACCTTAGGCGTGGCCTCTATAGGTGTGGGGTATCACCATTGGGAGCACGGTCCTCGAAAATGAGCTCGCAAAGAGGCTTCCGGCATCATTTATGCAATCTGTCCCACAAGGGACAGCCATTATGTATTCGCTCATCCCAGAGCTCTCCACACTCCCTCCACAGACTCTGTTCGAGGTCCAAGTTGCCTTTGCAGACAGTCTCGCAGTGTTGTGGCGAGTCTCGGCTGCCGTTGGTGGCGCAGGACTTGTGGCCTCATTGTTCATGAGAGGGCTCCCATTGCACAATACACTCGATGAGGATTGGACGATGAAGAGTGAAAAGGAGGATATATCGATATGACATCATTTTCATGCAGGGTGAATAGGTCTTGCTTATGTAATCTATTACTATTTTAACCCATATGATTTCCAACACCCCCTCAAGTACTCCTTGAGGGGGAGATTAAAGGATTCTTAACATACTTTTCTATATTAAACCTTACCAACAAATGCAAGTGATGATATAGATTTGCAGAAGATGAAAGTTCATTCTGTCCAAGGGAAGTAGTTGCTGCAATATATTCCTTATAATTGGGCCTCAGGTCAACAAAGCCAGTACATGTAATTTTCACTGGCAACTTGTCCAAGTTTTCCCAGGTCATACTGCCAGTGGAGAAGGAAAAAGACTCTAGGGGATAAGCAAATCATGCAAAGCTATGTCATAATTTGAGTCATACCTGAGGTCCTCCTAGCTTTGACCACAATAGAGAGAGCATTGTGTCAACCTGCTGTTCAAAGTCTTCTGGAGCAGGCCCTTTTGGCCTGGGGACTCCCTCCTCCTTGGATTCCATGCAAACATTGGTTCTTCTTAGCTTAAGAAGTAATTTGTGGATATGTTGCACTGCTCTGCCAGTGAAACCAGGGAGGTTATGCTTCTTAGAAGAACAGATCAGCTACAGGCACTTTTGCATCACTGCTGTTTGTGTGAGGGGTATGTGGACTTGGACAATTTCAGTAGATAAATTCCGAGTGGCTGTGAAGAAACCTAACAGATATTTGACTAACCAGAGTAAGCTTAGCTAGCTCAATTAGTAGTAATACTCATAGGATTGCCACTTTAACCTACTTTGACAAACACTTTGAAGGTATGTACAAGAGGAAAATAATACTGTGTTGTTCTAGGAAGTTAACTATTTGCACAAAGCTGGTGGTGGTCATGTAATTTACTCCCTAACACGAGTTCGTTGGATCAAGTGGATCATAATACCGATAATCTAACTCAGAACTTGATATTGGTTCAACCAAACAAAGGTCGTTCTGATGGGAATGACGGTGTTCGCCGCAACTTCCTCTAGGTTAGCACCACACTCTGTTCTCTTGAACACCTTCACGCCAGTCGCGCCCACAGCCCCACCAGCTACAATGTATGCCTCACCACCAAATCCTGCTTGTTCGCCAGACATCATCCCTCGGATCTGATCGAGACCGGTATAGACCTGGTTGCGCAGTACGAGTTGGTTGTTCACATTCTCGAAGATGGCGATCGTGTCTCCCCGAGGGTCTTGCATCCCCGTGTTGCGATTCGACGCGTAGATATACGGGATAGGGTACTCTGGAGTAGGCTCGGGAATCAGAATTTCGGCAGCGGCAAATACTGAGCCTGCGGGTGGGTCAGGTGGAACGATTGAAACATTCGAGAGAATCTGAGAAGTGCCGTTGGGGTAGGGGGGGACCACCTGGAGGGTCAAGGTGCTCGCCAACTCGTGCAGGGTATACAACATATTGTCTAGAGCACGGTCAGCAAGATGTGCAAACGAGATGGACGGTGAGGACGACATACCTCTGATACGGATATGGCGAGGTCCACTACCGATGGGCTGTTGAATCTCACCGTGGACGACATAGTCACCGGGGTTGCCATCGACCTCGCCGAGTCGCCAGATCACGTCATTACCCTGTAGATGGTTGAGATACCGAAAGGATACACCTGGACGCGAAGGCTAATTGACCTTGTCGGGAATGAAAAGTTCAGGCCCATATTGGTAGGTCATGTGAGGTTCCGAGGCACCCTGGGTACCGGTGGTGGGGACGGGGAACGTCAGGATATCCGAGTCATTGGAGAAATGCAAGTAATCCTCCTCTGTGGGGATGACACGTGCTGTACCAGAAAAATACTGTGCAATGGTCAACGGACCAGTTATGCGGAGCCGCAAAGATACATACGTTGGGAGCTGCAACTTGTCCGGTGGACAAACCAGCGCAGTAAGCCGGACTGCTTCCCCCAGAGCTGATTGTATCCACAAGTGTAATGGCGCCCTCGGGTCCAACGGTAAAAGATTGTAACGCTCCGTCTTGGTTTTCATTGGTCGCGCTAGACGGAAATACTCGCATCGAGTCACAGGCGAGAAAGAAGAGACACATACTACAAGATGCTCTTGTTCGTTGGATGAGAAATGATCCACGACGGGTTGTTGCCCGTCGTGTACTGGTTGAGGTACGTCAAAGTGTTGCCATCAGTATTGAACAGATAGGATGCAACAGAGGAAGTATAACCGCCAGCGAGAATCGTGAAGTTGACCATCGTGAGTGGTCGTCAACGTTCGAAAAAAGAAGCGATCCGAGATTGTTTCAGGTTTCCCTGCCATGATAGTGGTGGGGTTTCAGGGCCCCAATGCCCCCTGCAAAACGTGAGACCGTCTTCCGCTTGCACAGTTTAGACTCTGGCTTTGTTCACAGCAACTAACACTTACTCAGTTTCAGAATGGGAGTGACCCCCATCCGAGCGGTCCTACACAATAGCAAGCTGCATGTTTCCCATGAAACAGGCCAGCACGGCCGAGCGTCGTGGCTCGTGAACAATTCAGTCACCGAGGCTTTGGGAACTGATCACACCTAGCTTAGCCCTATTTTTTGCATCATCAGCTCATGTCCCTTGCCTTGGTTGGTTGGATTGGGATTCGCGGCCAACAACCGTGACGCAGGAGAAGTACTGGTACGAACTTACGTCATCTCAGGCACCGACTCGAGAACCTCGACTTTACCCAATTAGTAAACAAATCATAGAAGGGAAAGACAACTGATATGAAACTGAGGCTCCCAAGTGAGGGTGCAAGTGTGAGACCCTCGGGCTATCACTGACGTCCATTGCACTGAGGGGACGCGTGAAATTGAGCAAAGACGAGGGAACAGAAATGGACTTCTTGAAAGGACTAGAGAGCTATCGAGTAAAAGGTAAACCAAACTCACCAAATATGGTAACTTTTGGTCCCAAACACCAAACACTTGTATCGTCACATCACGTCGCGTCTCAGACTGACCAATACTGCGATGCGTTACGGTCTACCAAGATCCCCGTCCCCATCTCCAGTGCGTCGGTAAGTACTCATCCTCGTCTTCCAAGTATACCACTGCTCACGACCTCCCAGCCAACCCCGGCGGACTTCTGGCTTTGGTCTCCCCTCAGATTCTGAGACTGAACCTGAGGAGCCCGTCAGCGATGTCGACCGCACCCCAAGTTCACCCTCTCTCTCCGACCCCGTTTGTTTTGATTCAGATGGAGAGCCACCCGTTGTATCCCCTTCGTGAGTTGCCCTCTGTTTTACGCCAGTATCTTACTCCTCATGCTTATGGATGCCACGTGCACACATTACAGCGCGAAACGAGAACCACGCAGTCCAGCGGAACGACGACACGTCGAGGAGACGGTAGCTGCCATACGGCTTCGGACAAGACACCACGACCCTTATGAGGAATGGGAGAAAGAAGCGCGCAAAGACGCACTAGTGCGTATTTTCCCAATGATGCCTCTCTCTCGCTGGAATACCGCGACTGATAATGTGACCTCGCTAGCACACTGCACGCAGAGAACAAGCTGAGATCCTCCTCGACACGCACGAACAGCGTGCGAGGAGAAGAGATCAGGATTTGCAGACACTCGCTGCGAAACACGAACAACAGATGGGAGAAGTGCAGAAACTACTGTCTTCACTCAAGTTGAAGCAGCAATCAGAACTAAATCAACTCAGGATACAGTGGAACGAACAGGACAAGGCACAGCACGAACGCATAGAACGAGTCATACGATTAGAGGAGGATAACCACCGAAAGAAGTTGGAAGCGGAGAGGAGGAAACGAGAGGAGGAAGAGCGTCAGCGGAAACTAGAAGAGGAGAAACGATTGGCCGAGGAGGAAAGGAAGCGGCAGGAGGAAGAACAGAGGCAGAAGCAGAAAGAGGCAGAAGAAGCGGCGCAGCGAGCCAGGGACGAGGCCGAACGGGAAAAACGTGCATCGTTGGCGGCGGCAGAAAAGAGGAGAAATGCGCTCGGTATGACCCTACCCGAGGAAGATTGGGTTCGTGCCCGCCAAATACTCAAGGTAAGCAGTACCCTGGACGGACATTGCTGCGGATCTAATGGGAAATGGCGTAGAACCTTAAAGCTGGTCCGATGAAGACCGTCAAGGGTGACAAGGTGCTGAAGCCACAATGGAATGCTATTCGGAGACAAATTACTCCAAAGATAGGCCAACTAACACAGGACCTGGCCACTATCGCGCGGATAGTGAGAAACTTCTTTCATTGTAGGGTACCGCTTACGAACCTCTCTCACTAGACCGGCCAAATTTTTGAGCTCATCCATCCACAGCAAGCTCTCCCGGATCCTTTGTACCTGGCCTCACTTTCCTCCCTGGCCAAGGCAATATTACTGCAAGCGGAGACAGAGGTGACGGCAGAGAAGAAGAGCGCCATTCCTCTGGCGCTCGTCACCGCGAACCTTTTAGAGAGGTTGCCCGCCTTCGCCGACATCTTTTTCGCGAAGCTTGTGCAGCGATCCGGTGGGTGGCCGGTGCCTTGTGTCATCCCGTTGACCGACGCTGGTGGTACTGCATGGGTGGATGCAGCGCGCATAAAAGCCATGGGATACCGCGTGAGCAACGGCGAGCAAGAGTCAATGGGAGAGTATATCACACGCATATCTGGGATAATGCGCGTGTATTTCCTCGTCATTGCCGCCCCCGTTGCGAAACCACTCGACAACATGTTCCGATTGCCGAGGTACTGGACTTACTTTGCTAGGATGATGAACGATGAGCGATTGCTCTCCACCGCGGTCGCCGCGCAGCTTTTATATTGTATGTGCATTTGGAGACGACCACGCTCATGACTGATCGAACCACACAGCCGCGCTCGATGTGGGTGGAATGGAGGCGAAGCATATATGGGGGAAACAGTGGGTCAAGCTCCTCGAGCTTCTGTATGAGGCTGCCACAGTGGGTATTGGGGGTAAAAGCGACGCCCTCTTGGGAGGTCAGACCCCTGAAGGCAAAGCTGCATGCGTCCGTGTCCAACTCGAGATCGAGAACATCGTCCGGAGCTCATAGTGCTACTGGCTTCGATGCAATCGGATGCGTAGCTGATTAGGTGGGGTCCATCACGCCACCGGTGGTTCTTGATCTCGAATAGGTGGTGTTTTCCAATGGATCAGGAATTGGGTGTTGAGTGATATCTATCCAAGTATGTGTACTATACCAAAACGACCAGAATAACGAGATCCCTCAGATGATATGGGTATGTAGGCCGTAAATGAAAACAGCGTGTTGCGGGGAAGTGTTTTTCATGTCCATGAGCCACATCTCACGAGCCTCGTGTATGGCTTAACGCCTCAGGGGGTCAAATTTGGTCCGAGAAGACGAAGACAGGTTGGAGTCCCGTGATGGCAGGTGGCAGCTCTATCACCTTTATCTATGGGAGATATGTGATAAAAAAAAGTGCTGCGAGGAGTGCGTGTTTAAGTAGGACGGCATATGTCTCGTAATCTTGCCCAAGGATGGACGATCCTCACGAGATATAAAGTGGGCAGTGTTGGATCGTCGACACCGCGAGGCGAACGCGTCTGGTCGGGAACATCCATATGAACAGATAGGCGGCGACGACCAGATCGGCTACCCAACGCTAAATCGCACGACGCGGAGAGAGACCGCGGACGATACACACTCGTTCGCAGGAGAACATTGTGTGGCATGTGCCAGGCACGGCTCGAGGTTGGCACGAGTTCCCGAAGTGTCTCAAGTGTCCCCAAAGAGCGGACGGGCCGGTGTCAAAATCGTTGCTGTACCTATAAACACTGCTGGTAGGTCCGTGCAGGGCTCCACCGGAGATGGCATTCCATCAAAGGAGTGATCTGATCACCCAGTGGAACCGGTCCATGTCCAACGTGTACCTCGGCACGGTAACGTCCTGCAGCCTCGTCCACACCACCCATCGGATTATCGATAACGAAACGTCTTTTATTCTAGAACGTACAGATGACGAGAAAAGTGTAGCCGAGACGAAATTAAACGAAAAAAGAAGAAAGGGGTCCCATTAAGTTCTTTCTGCGTAATAATACACAAGATAACGAGACAAAGGTTCTTGGGTCGAGAACAGATAATCAACATCACCATCTGAGATGGCCGGGATGGGCTATTCGGGGCTGACCCCGTTTTCTTGGTGGGGGCACTGCAGTCGTGGGAGACATGGCGCTGACAGTGCTCCAAGTGGACAATAGTGTGTAGGAGAAAACACGCGGCGCGCGCCGAGCGGCGGCGACGGTGGGAGATTAGGCTGTGCAGGCCAATATATGGGCGTTGTTCCGAACACCAGACGAGTCACTCTGAATCTGCCCTAAGCCCTAACCCTAAAATAGTACCATTGACGGAAAAGCAAGGGAAAAGAAAAAAAAATCAATAAAATATCTGGAACTCTATGGACAGATCTCGAACATGCCAATGTGCACGAGGAGAGAAAAAAGGGATCTGGAATTTGTGATACGAACGAGGATATTATGAATCGCTCGGAGTTAGTAACAGAGCGGTGCATTTGTTTGGTCCGGCCCAACTTTGATTAAAGTTTGGCAAGCCACTCTGATTTTCCCGTCTTATGCTATTTATCCTCCACCATCCCGTCGAGCGATATCCCTTGTCAAACATTTCTTTCTAGCAAACCTGGCAAGGGTTTCATCGTCTTGACCCTCATGCTGACGCTAAGTCCTGGTTCGGTCTGCGACGTGTGCGCGGAAGAGTACGGCCCGCATTGTATTCCCCATTCCATCCCTTGCGGTGAGTCAACATTCCTCCCCAACGTGAAAAATTTCTGACCCCCCCATCCCACATCCCAGGCCATGTCCTATGTTCTACCTGCTGCCACAAGATCGTAGAAAAGACGTTGCCCCGCCTCAAACCCGTCTGTCCTTTCTGCCGTGAACAATTCACCAGTGACGATGTCCGTCTTATCCGTATTGACTTCTCTGCAAGCGGATATGCCACCCCAAGGCGGCGGGGTGGCATGCAAGAGGCCCTAGATACTTCCTTCCACCAGCCACCTCGTTTCCCGATCGTCGAGTCTGGCTTCTCGCGCACACGTGCCGAGGCTCGTCGTCTCGAGGACAGGGTCGCCGCCGTGGCCGCAAAAAAATGTTCAGTCGAGGAGGTTTCCACTCTTCACAAAGAACTTCAAGAGTGGTTAACGCATGACGAAAAACAAAAAGATGACCAGGTCCGTCGGACATCCGTCCCCTTTACCCAACTGCGGAATTTTTTTTTGATCTGACTCACATCTCAGGTTTCTTCTCTCACTTTGAGTGCTGCGCTACTCAGAGCTATTCTTGTGAACCACTTCGCTCATTCCGAAGTAACCAAAATGGCCAAAACTGTCGAGGCCACTCTCAAAGGGAAGCTAGACGACATGGAACTAACCGTGTCGAAGTTGGAAGCTGAGCTTAAACAGTACGTTGCCATCCCGCCCTTTCATTTCATAACCTGATCTTTCCTATAGACAGGTAAATGACTCCATTTCGGCAGTTGATTTTTTTTTCTCTAACGTTGACTCGCATAGCAAACCCTTTATACCCAAAAAGTACAAGAATCTCAATCTCTGCGCGCAGAGCTTAGTCGCATGGCGCTGAAATCCGCCACGCGCTCGATTTCGCCTACTCGCTCCTCTTCTGCGGCCCCTACTATGGTCAGTGAGGCTCGTCGTCAGTCCGTTTCTTCGTCTAGTGCATCTGCATATGGTGTTGTTCCTCCTATGCCTCCTATGCCTCCTTCTACTCCTACGCCAGTGTCGCGCTTTGCTTCGCATCACATGCGCAGCGCCTCTGTTTCTCCTGGCTCCAGACCTGTTACGCCTGCACGAACGATGACTCCTGCTGTCCGTCACGAGACACCCCTCCGCTCCTCTAACCTCCGCCCCACCTCTCCTGTGACACCCTCCAAACCTCGGACCATGTCCATCTCCACTACCTCTCCCCACAAAATTCACCGCTCCTATTCTGATGAATCAGATAGAGAAGTGATCCACGAACGTTGGATGCCTAACCCTGATATTGCGTACAGCCCTCCCAACGGCAAAACGATTAATTATCCATACGTAACACCCGCTACCCGCTCCCGTTCATCAGGTTCCAATGCAGCTTGATACCATCGCATCTCGACATAGACTTTTTGGTTTCTCTCCGGATTTCGGTCAAGCAGTCTTCGGACTACTATCCTAATATCTCTCTTATTGCTATCTTCGGTCTCGTCCTGATCTGCCTACTCTTTCTCTCTAGTATCTGGTCTCTTTTTCGCCTCTCTAATTCCTCGTCTCGCTGATCCTCGTCTCTCATCTTTTTGTTTCTGCTCCTCCTTGCGTTAACCCATCTTTTCCACTGTATCGTATATTATCTCCTTCTCTTCTCGTCTGGGCTGTCGGATAGATTTCTCAGCCACATCTCGTTCCCATTTTTTTGTTACTTATCATCTTTGACCTTCGACAACGCCAAGGAGAGCGTTTTCTAGCGCTGTTGGTTCAGCAGTCCAATATTCCTGTAGCATTGCATTTCCTCTATCTTGTCTCGGTCGCATTCGCATTTACACGATCCATTCACGATGACTTGGTTTGCAGATTTGTAGATTTCTGCATTCTTACGACTTTGGTACATGATTTTGGCTACGAACACTAGACGAATGACATTGATGATATTTCGCTTCCATTTTTCACCATCGCTCGGATCCCGTGTCTGGGCGGATCATCGGTTGACATCCGGACAGTGATTTTTCAGATCGGTGAGTGTTTGTTTGAAGGAGGCCGTCTGACTGAGATGCCCGTCTTACTGCCGACACGTTCCCGTAATGCGTCTCTGACATTCAAGTTCGCGATGCATCTTTCTCGTCCTGATCTACCTCTCCCGTTTCACTATCCCTAATCTGTAACACTCAGCGTGCCAGAACCCCTGAATATAATCATGACGAGATATTTGCGGCAAAGTGGTTACCATCCCTTCACATCTGCACAGCATCGCAGTCCAAGATGGCGCGTATTCCAATTGTCATCCCATCATTCTTCCGGCACCGCACAAGCATCGCGCGCTGAATCATACATTCTCTCCATGCTAGAATGGAAATGTGAACCACAATGGCGACGCTAGTACTGTTTTCGCGGCAATCGCGCGGCTGTTCATTTCGGTCGATGTCAACTGCCTCGACTGAGAGCAGTGCCATCGTTTCACGTTGAGGCGCTCCAGGGATGAGAGCGTGGAACATGAAAGAACAAGAATCGAACTTTCAGAACGTGGTACACGTACGTACGTACACGGGCGAGATTGCGTGAGGGACGACGTGGCTGGACGGGTTGGGCGAGATAAGACCTGCGTCACTGTGATGCGAGCCACGTTGTACTTGTCGTTTGCTCTGATGGCGAAACGGCGGTGGAACGGGACATATGGCGGGACTCCAAGACTGGCATGGGTGCAACGTTGACTACACGTGTTTCTGACGTGCTGAGACTCTCGCATACTTTTAACTTACGGGAAAGATATTAGACAATCGACGCTCAAGGTGTGCCTCCTTTGGTCCACGGGTGGATGTGGGTCTTCCACTGGGAGCGTGTTCGATATCGGTATTGGAGCATCCGTTCATGGAGGGTTTCCTTATTTCAATGCACAGGCCGATCGATCGCAAAGCGATTGATTCAATGCCAGCTGGAGTACTATTTCATCGAACCGTTGGCACGCATACGATGTATTCAGTCGAGCGCGTTTCCTTCCACCTCGAGATCTTGCCCAAATCGATACGGCTATCCCTATCTATCGAGTGTGTCTCGGGGCCCCTGACAGCGAGGCGTAGCCCTGCCTCGAGGCTCCAGGACGGTGTTCTGAAGGACCGCCAAAGTGATCTGATTGACGTAACGTCTTCTATCGGCTATCCGTCTTCGTGAGGACCCTATATCCTAGTTCAGTACTCGGTATCCATCCTTGACTATGGGTGGTGATAAGCAGATGCAAAGTTATGGTCAGTATGGTCGGTATTGCTGTACTTATTAATGGCGGAGGTCGAGCGGTTGATCGCGGATACACATCACCGCGATAGGCTCAGCTCGACTTTCGGGTATTGTAAACACTAAGTCGATGGGCGTTACTTAGGTTCAAACGTTCAGGCCTTCAGGCCTCAGGTTCGGGAGGATCGCGGAATTCCAATATGTCCTGTATTGCGGTATTCCCATTCTGACAATACCCTTTTCCTTCCTTTCCTTCCTCTTCTTTTTTCGCGAACATCAAGATGCATCCGAGTCTGCGAGCCTGTGCCAGTGCGTGGGCATGGTCTGTATGACAGGGTTGTCGCGCATAGGAAAGCGCAGGCGATACACATGTATTCGATAGGGTATATCCAACAGGGCGGAGATGACGCTGACGGGCGGCGACGTTTTTTTGTAATTTGTGCGTCATTTCCGTGAGGTTCGTAAGCCATGTATCTCGTCCCGTCCCTCTTCCGATGGAACCCACATGCCTCGTCGATACAACGTGTCGGTAGGGTCGTTGCACCACTTTTGTGCTAGCTGCTGTTTCCTTGTCTTCTTGGATCATACTCGTGTCATCGTCGCGGTTGGGACTTGGCGTGATATCGGGTCCGTGTTCAGGATTCGGGGGTGACATTTCGACTGTGTTGAAGGGTGCGTGTGGAGGGTTCGATGTCAAGGACGTTGATGACTATCGATGATGCAATGTAGGTGCAATATACGTTCGTGATGTCTGCACCCCCGCCGGATGACCGCGGAGACCAAAGGTATACTGTATCCGAGTTTACAGGGTCGGCATACCTTGTTGGTCAAAGGCTCAAGCCCAAGCGCTCAAGGTTGGCAACCCTCGGTAAAAGCGATAACCCGAGTCCATCGGCGATAGGCCTGGGATTTAACCAGCCAACCGCCGGAATTCCCCATGGACAACTTGATGCAAACTAGGCGTTGGCAGCTACATGAAGGATACATACTACACTCGATTGTTCACGATGCATACATAATACTACAAATAACCGTACGGCATCGACTTTGAGTGGAACGCAAATCTTGTCGCATGGTTCAAAGCTTCACCCGCCTAGGCAGTGACCTGGGCTGCGTGGGAGGGCTATAAGTAGAGACCATCACATGATTAGTGTACGCTCGGGAGGGGTGGGATAAGATTTGGTACTGACGGCGTTTGAGAGGTTGAGTGCCGTAGCGATCGAGCTAAATTCCTGCTGAGTGGGCTTGACTTTGCCTGACAAGACTAGATAGAAGCAGGAGAAGATAAGAATGGGTGACGATCGTTGACGTTGCTCCCCGATCGACGAGGTCCGAACGCACCGTCATCGATATGCTGTGTGTTCGTGCCGACCTGGGCTGCGAGCTGGGCACTGTTGTACCCTATCAGAGGTTGGATTCAAGATCCGTGGGTGGCGAGTATTATGGGATCCGATGAGTGCGTACCTTTGGTCTTCATGGCGTTGGTGATAGCAGAGCACTGAGCAGACGACATGATGAAGTAGATATGGGTGTGGTCCGATGTGGAGATAGGAATTCTCCGAAGCCCCTTTTATCTGAAACTGGGGGTCAGCAGGCTAGGCAAGGTGAACAGATTCGTAGTATCGGCGCCAGTGCTAATCTAAGTATTACTAGTACTAGCCGGGGTCATTCATGCTGCGGGGGCAGAAGTTTCATCCAGGGTCACATGATTGAGTGTGATACTTAATGACTATCAAGTGTATAGGGTGTATAGGGTAGGACGACAGACAGTTCATAAGAGTTTGGCCAACAGCAAGTTGCAGAGGGGGATCTAGTGCTTGAACTTTATGTGAAAAAATTTCCGTTCTTCTTGGTAGAGATACCTGAAATCTTTATTACTCAACACATACCAGGGGTACTGAGTTTCACACGTCAAATGAGTCGAGACTCGGCTCTATTTTGGTTGGCACCCGGCGAACCCACGTCTATGAGGCCCGTCATGATCGCATAAGTGATTCGAACACTGGGGGAGCCACGGGTGAAAATTTGGTATGGCAAGACACTCGGGACTGTTCTGAAAAGAACAATATTTGTTTGATCCTACCTTGCCGGTGTGAAAGGAACTGGGCTGGAGCATGGTTGCTGTAGCGAGTGTGGCAGCGATGCGAAAAATGTCAGACTTGTACTGATAGATGTGGAACCTTAGCCACGGTCGGCTGGACTATATAAATAGTAACCACTACGGCGTGCTGTATTCCCCACTTTCCTCTGTTTGAACTACGTACTTTACCAAACCATCCAGCTGGGCAAGAGGCTCTTCATTATGACAGTCTCGTGGCTAAGCTGCAGATACCAGATAGCTATTGATCAGCCCGGTAATCGGCATTGCCATGCACCTGACAAGCTTGAACTCAAACGGAGTCGATCGAGCTCTGAGCGTGGAACTCACGACGAAAGTTCATAGCCTCCATCTAAAAATGGTCATTAGGCAGATAACGCGCAGATAAAATGAATCTACTTACTTGATTATAACCATTGGAGACGTTAGCATCGGATAAGAATACCCACCCGTTCCAAAAGCGATTCATCTGATGATATTCTTGCTGGAAGCTGTTCTGAATGGTAACAGAGTATTCGTACTTGAGCTGAGCCACTCGGAGTTGTGACATCAAGCGACTGTACATTTCGTCACGTGCAGTGGTCGCTTCACGAAGCTATTCCGCTTGCAGGGCCTGCTCTCTCTGCGCCTCCAACAGGTTATGTAGCAAGAGGCAACTGACCCTGATGATACGCGCGATATCGTCGAGAAAACGTTGAGACTCGTTGTCAATCTGTGGTGATCTTACCATATGTTCCAAGGGCAACTAGACGGTTCTTGCGGTGGGACCATGGTCCACATGGAGCCTCGATCATCACAGCGTGAGAACCGCTTGCAACAGAGGGGTCACTTGTGCTTCATGAGGCGGTCGAGC
>JBBPNR010000959.1:0-14660 GCA_038091015.1 Boletus vermiculosoides
CACAACATGTCTCTTACCATATATATACTTCAGACTCCGATACCTGCCCTAGAGTCCTCACTATATATATTAGGGCACCGCCTGTATGCCTTTCTTTCCTTAACCTTAATCTACACTATTTCGTGTGGACTTCTGTTCCTCGAGATCCCCTCCCTTGTGCCTTGCCTCACCTCTGCCTCATCCTCCACTCTTCCAACTCCTGGCCAGTCCAGGTACTGCTAGCAACCGCTAGGCCATTCACACTTAACTCCTATACGGAGGTGCCCAAGTGTAGGAACTAGGTCTCGGCTTAACTCCTTTCAGGAGAGGCCAAGTCGATGTTACACGAACGTGTACTGTTACGGTTTTGGTACACCCCGGTCTTTTTCCTCTCTTCCCATCAATGACCAGTACCACACATAACCTCCTTGTCACTGGACCACCTACCCTGGCACATTCTCACGCTCGTTTACGCTTGACGCGACGCGTCCTGCAACTAGCCCGGCTTCGCCCCCTTCTACATCACCCCTTCGTGTGGCACCTTCCGACACAGCCGTTCCCCCTGTGTCCCATCCCTGGATCCCATCCCTGGATCTTCCCTGGATCCTCTCCGGGATCTTCCCACCCTCCTCCACCTTTAGGGCTGCCTTATACCCTTTGGATCTCCCCGGCACTGCCTCTCCCTGCAGCGCCTCATCCTGCACAGCCGTCCTCCTGTGCTCTCCCCAGCTCCACTACAGCCTCCATGCTGTACTCGGAATGTCCCGACATCGCCTTTCCTACCTCCCCACGCACAGCCGTCACCCTGTGCTTCCTTGGCGACCCCTGACCTCAGTTGAGGCCAGATCTCTCCTCAACATCGCCATCTCACCTCGTGTCACGACACAACCTCACTTCATCTTGTGACCACTCATGTGCCATCACACACGTCGCGCCACGATGATTCCCACGACACGTCCTTGCGTTCGTGAACTCCCCACGCAGGACCCCTCCTGCCTAATCTGGCTATAACCTTGCCACACTGGTTCCAGCTTCTCGGCTTGGGATACGGACTCTTACTATATCAGGTTAGACTGTGCACGGACCACCCCTACCTAATCGGGATATACCTGCCCTAAAGCCCTTACGGCCGGGGTATATAAGTTCGAGCTCCTCTCGAACACCTCTTTCTCTCTAACCTTGATCTGACACCCAAAGTGTACACCTTACGGTTACTCTTGTGGTATTCATCATCCGTTCCCTGCAACTCTTCCCTTGCTTGATCTCTATCTCGCCCTCCCCTCTTTCCTCCTTCGTTGAAGGACTCCGTTGTCAACAGACCTAGTTCTTCTCTAGGTCCTCAAGGTCGGGTAATCCATAGTTACCCTCACTCCCCAACGGCCCAACGCCGTTGGCTAGTCTCTCGGTTCTCCACCCCAGTTAGGAGAACTCATCCCGTCAGACGTCGACCTCACTACCCCTTGTCCTCCCCTCGTCAAAGGTCTCTCGACCTTCTCCTCCTTGGACTCTCAGTCGTCGTCTACCTCGGGGCACTACTCTTAGTACCCCTTGCTGTACGTCTCCAGGCTCGTGTCTAGCCTGAAGGAATCCTATGCGTTAGGACCAACAAGAGTTAGGCTCAAGGCGGCCTTACACTTCGTGTCTACTTGTACGCCTACCGGGTGGTAGTCGTAACATGTACCATTGTTACAGGTCGTAACACTTGAAACAGATGAGGGTAATAGGAAGCAGAAGAGACAGCCAGGCAGAGATGGCACACACAGTGTAGAGATCCTACATTACTTGAGCACACACATGAGGTGAACTCCCCTCTTTCATTGTCCTAAAATGCTTCGTATATTCTTCTGATTTGTCCAAAGTCTCTTCACTACAGTCCAGTGCTCCTCCAACCTTTGAAACTTCCACTTTGTCTCAATATTTACTTTGGACTCCATCTTGAATGGTCCACACCCCTTTTCTAGCTTTTATACCTGCTTTTGGTGTTATATCTTGGTTCTGTGCTCGGATTTCCCTCCCCACAATGTATACTTTCATGTTTAACTTCTATTCTTTTATGTATCCTCTTTTTTAGTTATATTAATGCTTATGCCCAGGTAACTCTGGACTATAAAGTGTCCTACTTAGGACTCATAATGCATCTTTCCTGATCCTCAGTGCTGTTCTTCTGAAGTGCTTGTTCTGAGTTCTCAATGCGTTTACACTGTCAATGCCATACCCTGAATGCCTCCATTGCTGATCCAATCAATCCAATACTACATTTATTTCCAGAATATATCTGGAATCTCTAACATTGGGTCTAGTAAGCTGTAGCATTATCCTTCTCTTTGGTGCCACTCTTCTTTGAATCCCTTTAGGGTTCAACTATTTGTACCCTTCTTATATACTTTCTTTTGCTACTAACCCAACTGGAGGAACTTCCTTCCAGGAGGCTTTATAGCAGTTTTACAGTGGGACGTTCGTGCATAAGAAGGATGAGGGAGAGGAAAGGTGGGGAAGTGAGTCAGGCAGAGAAGGCACTGGTGGGGTGTTCATGCACAAGAAGGACAAGGGAGATGGAAAGCAGGAGAGCAAGCTGGGTGTCAAGCCTGCTGTGATCAGCACAGCCTGGGCAGCATGAAGCGCTGCATACTGAGAGGAATAGAGGTTAGTCTCCGTTCAGCTTGTGTTTGGGGTGTGTACTCATGTTCTTTATATATGCATTGAGCCTGTATATTTGAGGATATTGGAGGAGGGGCCAAGGCCGACCCTCATATGTTCAACATTCAAGTGTAAGCTCCTTACCTTCCTTTTTTGGTATTTCCTGAGACATTGACGCACAGCTGAAACTTTGCCTCACGCTCTCATGCTCTCACACCTACCACCACCACTCTAGCTCTCAAGGCCTCAACTGCATAATCATGTGGATTTATTGCAAGACTGTCCTCTTAAAACACCACAAAATCCCTCCTGTCCAATCAAGACCAAGTCAAATGACACTTGGAACTCAAATAGGAAAAAATACATATATGCTTGAAGATTCACAGCCAGAAGGATTGCTGGGCAATGGAAGGTGGGGACTCAGTTTAAATGGATTCCAGTATGTCAGGCTCTGTGTTATATCTACTGTTTGTGCATTTTCACAGTATATCACAAACTCTCTAGGCATGTTCAAGCCAACATATATCCATTCAAGGGTTAACTCACAATGTCCTCACTGATTCTGCCTGCGCTGATGGTTCTTGGCATGTCAATCATGATATTTTGGCTTTTAAATCCTCAAAACTGTGAGTACAATCTAGTTCCAATGTGGGCACCTCACATATTTTGCTGACATCTTTCAGGTATTTGGTTCATGGACCTGAGAGCACAAACACATGGCAACTGGACTTTAATGTTTCATGACGAAGCAAAATCTGGATATATAAGGTGTAGGAAGATGCCAGTGAAATGTAAGATCACACATCTTTCTCTCTTCTCCCTTCACCAACTAACTACTTGTTGAAATGCCTCCAGTTCACCATCTTTGTGCTTTGCCCATTGCCCCTCGTGTCCCCATCATTCCTGCTGTTGATTGTGTGTTCCATCCATGTGTGGTGGTGCAGAGGATGAGTAGTGACCTCATCATATACTTGTGTGATGTTGGCCATGTCATTATGATTGCATAGTATGTTGTACTATGATGTCTGTGTCCTGTTCCTGATGTCATACCAGCCCTCTTGGTCCTCAGGGTGTCCGTATTGTCTCCCATGGTCTTTTTGACTGGATGTACAGATGCAGCCTTGTATTCAAGTGCTTTTGGGCACTTGTGTCTGGGCAGCTCACTCTGGCTCATTTTGTTAGTGAGCACTTATTGGGCGATGTTGTAGTGCATTGCAACAAACATGAGAATCACTGCAGGTTCTATCATAAGTGTTATTTTCCTTTGTCCTGTTGTGATACTGACATATCTCTAGTTAACTTGACAAACATTTGTGTGATGACTCCACTAGAGTCAGCATACAGCAATATTCCTACCTTACAATGTAGGTACATACATTTGATTTCATATTTGCTGTGAAGCTAAATTTTCATAGTTGGTGATCCTGACATTGAATCACTTCTTGAGGAATGGCAACTGGAAGTTCTAGCTGACCTCACAATGCTTCAATCATAGGCACCATTCATCAAAGAGTACTTTGGAATCCATACATCTATGTATGTACCCCAATGCTATTCAGCTTCATGGCAGGGTTGTGCTATATTCACCTTCCCAACATGCATACCAACATCACCACAGATCAAGTATGTCTCAAACATTTATTGATTGCAAACTAACAAATTTGAACAATAGCTATGATATCCAATGCAAGCATAAGGCTCTTGGAAGCAACACCCTCATGCTCTACAAGACAACATTCCCCAATTGGAGCGATTGCAGGCCCATCTTGACTTAACAACATTCGAGCTGTCTCTGAGGAGGTAGATCTAGGCAATAACAAGAGGGACATACTGATGAATTTTGGACACAGAGTTGGAGTGAACAGGATTAGGACAGAAGATTCAATGAAAGAGTGTGATGGTTGTGGAAGAATATTGACAGGAAGTATGCTGCGAGAGCACATCAGAGCATTGGATGGGGAGTGCAGTGGGCAGTGAACAGAAAGAGGGATGGTTTATATATGTCTCACTAATGATACTGAGTGGAATTTTTTTCTTTTTCTTTGTTATTTTTTGTTTGGCAGTTTTGGGGTCTTTTCTTACCTTACTCTTATGACATTGTTCGGACTTTACTTTCTTCTCTAGATTGGAGCCGAATAGAAGCCCGAGTGGTAACAGGGCACCTTACACTCCCAAAAGAGCGCGGCCGTTAGGCTTTCCATAAGAAACCATCAAAACCACGTCAACCCTCGAACGAGTTGCATATCTACAGCGTCGAGGAGCTCGCTCAATTCCGAAAGCGTGATCTAGTAGCCGATTCCGACTCCCGAGTATCTCGATGGTAAGCGCTCAATCACTCCGCCACGATTTTGACGTTGACCCCCATGCGATAGAGAAACTGAACAGCACCAACCCTGATCTATCCGTGCTCAAGGATTACAAGAAACGCGAGGAACACGCCTTCAAGGTAAGGTCCACAGTTGTGCAGACCTTTGAGATCTTCTTGATTGATCCTATCGCCCGTTCCCGTACAGCCTACTCCTCTTTACTTTATGGACGAGATTGACGCTGCGCTCGATTTCCGGAATGTGTCCATTGTCACCAATTACATCAAAGATCGAACCAAGAATGCGCGTTCATTATCATCTCGTTAAGGTACGTCGGTCGCCCCTTGTGCTTCCCATCCTTTGCCGGACATTGAGCATGGTATGACAGAAATGATATGTTTGAACTGAGCCATCGACTGATCGGGATTTATAAAATTTCGAACGCGACCCTAAGCACGCCAACTCCACCCCTCCTCTTCCCCTCCTTTTCCCCTCTGCGTGTGTATTGATTCCACGCTAGGCTTAGCGATCGACAATCACATTCTCGTCTCGACCAAGGTCGTGACGCCCGTGACAACCTCTACCACATGACATGCGTCTGGAATTCCTTTTCCTTTGCGTGTGTATTACTAGATGGTTTGTACGGTGTGACATCACGGTAATGATACTCTTGTCCTAGTTTTTTTTTTGGACTTAGTGACGGGTCGAGCAGCCAGATGAGCGACGCCCGTTTTGTCGTACGCGGACACTAACCTCCTAACTTCCCTTGCTCGCGACGTACCTCTCCAATAACTCCCCCAGCGTACGTCTCTGACCTTCCAAGGTGAATGTATGTGTCACCGTTTCTGTCTCTGTCAACCACGGAGGGTGCCCGATACGATCATGATCTGCGGGCAACACCAATCCTGGTTCGGCTTTGAACCAGGGATGACGAAGGACCTCCGAGGGGCGGAGTCGACGAGAGGGTTCATACACGAGGAAACGATGGATGAGGTCGAGCGGCGAGGGGACTGGGTCAAAGTCAGGGTCAGGCCTGTGTGTGCGCGTCAAGGAAAATGCTCGAGGTCGACGGAGGTAGGTTTGGGAGGAGCGATGACAAGTCCACTGCATCGACGTCGACAAACGATACTTTGCTTGCATCCGGGAGGGTCAGGAAAGACTGTGACCAGACCGACGAAAAGGAGAGCGACGAACGCGAAAACGAGACGAGACGAGACGATGCGGGTATATCAGGGTCACGTACATGAGTGTTGAGCGCATTGACAGGGGGGAGGTAACGGGCGAAAAAGTAGTGACGTACCAGCCAAGTGTCTTCTGAATCATTGGGTGTACCACGCACCCTAAAGATACTCCATGCGAGCCCGATCTCGCCACGCGTCCCATCGAAGAGACTCGTTCGTGTCCAACGACCCGTCGGTATGCCTGAACGTGGGCGTGTTCCCCGCGGTATGACGAATGGCGTTGGGCGACTCGGATTCGGATTCAGGTGTGCGTTCGGATCTCAGAAAGGAGATCCTCGTCGTTCTCGTCTTCACCGGTTTGTAAACGGAGAGAGGTGACGCCAAGACTCCATGTGTCAATGGCAAAGGCATCGTACGTCCTTGGACCGAATAGTAGCTCTGGGGCCCGATAGGGACTACGTGACCACACATAGGAGATGAGTATGCGTCAATACCCCACAGGGAACTGTAGGGCATGCAGAACAGGACGTCACGCACCCCGTCGACACCTCAAAGTACATCCATGTCACAGATTCGGGCCACAGATCTCTCACTTTCGCAGCGCCATCTTCGCCCATCCGAAATGCGATCCCAAATGAGTTGTGCACGACCCGAAGCAGTCAAGAGGACGTTGCCTGTCTTGATATCCCGATGTGCAATTTGGACGTGTTCGCTGTGGAGGTAACTCACTCCACAAAGAAAGAGAATCGACTTGGCAAGGATAACGAACTGGACCTCCCGTGGGGTGGGTGGGGATGAAGCGGTGTTTCCAAATGAGATGATGGGGTATGAGGAGAATCTAGAAGATTAAAGGAGCCCCTCGAGGGAGTAGGGGGTGTATGGCATCCAAAAGCTCAGATTTTGGTATCTTTAGAATAGTTGTTGCTTGATCAGCGGGATGATCTAGGACGCAGGGGTCAGGTCGAGGTATAGACGGCAGCATTCGAAACCGAGGAAACGTACGTTTATATGTGAGAGTGAAGCAAGTAGACGGATTTCCTTGATGATATAGTGAGGTTCTTTGGTATGTGGACCTCCTCATCGAAGCCGACGGCCGCGACGTCGATCCCCAGAATTCCGCAGGCGACACACCCTGACATGTTCCTGATTTCTTGGTGGATCTCACCAGCATCCGGTTGACCAACAAGGCGGGTCAGACGCCAAATGCACTTGCGAATATTTATTGTCCGAAGGATATGGAAGTGAGCTCGTTGACGACCCCACCTGCGCGACAAGTGAGCGCCGTCCTCGACGAAGATGATGTTGCAAGTGGTGAGTCGGCCGAAATATTGTTTGCACTGCTGACAGAGACCTTGATGGAACCAGAGTTTTTGAAACAAGCCTATTGTACAAGAAGCGAACTACAAGCAGAAGTACGAGACAAGAGACGATGGTATTTGAAGAAAATAAAACTAGCTATTGTACAAAAACGACATGTGAGGGATGGCAATGGCATGAGGGTGAGGCATGAGATGGAAAAGAGGCGAAATAATGGCTTGGACTGGAGAAAACTGCATGGTTGTGCTACACAGTCGACGACGTCAACGGAACAGGCCAGCTAATATTTCTTGTTCTGGAAAGCCCGCTTTCTGAACATCACTCTGGCCGTGGACTTGGCAGCGATTAAAGGCCCCATATGCAAGCTCTGTGGACGAGTCATATTCTCCTCTAGCTTGATATCATATGTCGCGACGATGTGGGCTAACATCGTTTTGAGTTCAACCGCAGCAAAGAAACGACCGGGGCTAGCAAAGAAAAAAAAATCAAGACGAGTGTGAATGGCGATCGGTGAGAGATGGTCATACCACGCATGTCGACCGTGTCCAAATGACAGGTACTCGGGAGAAGTGGCGGCAAATTGACGCTTCGCGCCTTTCTCATTCTCTTCGCCCATGTTTGCAAACCGGAACGGATCAAACACCTCTGGATTTTCGTACAGCGCGCCATCATAGTGCAACGCTACGAATCCTGCATTGATCCTGGTGCCTTTCGGGATGAATGTCCCATCAGAGAACGTAAAGTCCTTTTTAGCCTTGCGTATCAAGCCCACTAGATAACAAAAATGGATATGAATTGATAGCACATATGACGTGCAGAAAAAAAGGGAGGGAAGTGACTGACAAACGCCGAGGCTCTCCATGCGTATACTCTCCCTGAGGAAGCTGTCGACTTTACGCATCTTGCCTACGGACGTTTTCGACCACCCCTCTTTCTCGACGATGGCATCAACTTCTTCGCGGAGGGGCTGCACATAGTGAGGGTTTGACACTAGATTGTAGAGTGCATTTGTGAAAACCTAAAGTTCAGCATGACAAAAAGACCAACAGACGATCATGAAGTTGCACATACGTTGGATGATGTCTGTAACACAACGGATGAGGTGAACGTCGCACACCTGAACACGACGGAAAACACTCACGTGAATAGCACCAAAGTTGGTTGCAAGCACGAATTTCGTCAAGTCTTCAACCGTGGCATCTGGACCCCCTTCATCCATCAGCCATGATAAAAGATCGTGCTACAAAAAAACATGAACATGGCACCACCCCGCAATAAGACCGACCAACAGGTTTGTCAGTCCAGTCCTTCCCATACTCTGCCAAGTATTTCCGTCGCTCCTCGATGATTGGACGGAGATGCCCTACACCCCGCCCAGTGTTCCTAGGGACGCTCGTAATAAAACGGGCAGCCAGGCTGTCAAGAAGGTGAGGATGCTCCACGGACAGGCAATCGTAAAGGACCTACGGCTTCAAAAATGTGGGGAAAAATCCAATGAGGAGACCGCCTATGACGGCATCAATGGTATGTTGGATGTTGAGAGCCACAAAATCCGGGTTGCGACCTACAATAAAGGCTCGGAAATACAAGCAGGTAACGAAAAGGAATACATACACAGCGGAAGTCCGACAAATGTTCTGTTGCTAGCCCTGCATACTATCTGTTGAATGGTGGTCAATGCTGGAACACTCTTCCACTCTGTCATCCAATATGAACAATTTGTTATTTTTGATAACAGGAAACATGTTACCATTGTCTTCCAGGTCCAAAATCTCATCGAAGGTTGTAATGATCTCATCCCGCAACTCGGGATAGAAGACCCCGATATTGCGAGTGAGCTGTGAGCGCATCACTGTGACGTGGTAGGAATCTTCGTGAACCTTAAACCCCATCGTGAATTCGGAATTAAAGTCCTGTCCATAATCCTCCCTCAGAAACACGGGCGACGCAATGAGAGAGAAGCTCCTCTCACTTCGTTCGTGGCCTCCAGAAGTGAAAGCTCGTCATCGCGTGTATTTAGCAGTTCTTCTATATGTGCACGTCCGGTTACAATGACGACCCAGTGGTAGAGTGTTGCGATTTTGAATGGGGCACCTTTGTGCTGCAAATACCCATGGAGACCGGTTACAATACCAAGTCGGAACGGGATTGCTTGCCTTTCTGTGTCCTTCTCGGATTATGTCTGCAGCGTTAGTCATATGCTTGATACCAGCCCACCATGAACCAAGCCAACCACTCGATCCAACGGTCGGGAATGCATTCAGCTAAACAAAGAGAAACGAGAAAGATGAAGACATCATGAAACAGGAATGCAATATGACTGACATTGGGACGCTTGGACAACTGTGCGATCCCGACGATGGCTGCGACAACGCCTGCAATAACATATGTCGTGGGCACGCTTGGTAATTCTGAAATCATCCACTGCATTTTGGGGGGTTATGTGTCCATTGAATGAGAACGCACGTTCATTTATACTGTTACACTGTGGCGCTTATCGAATGCCTCGTGCATAGCGAGGGACCAGATCTGCGGTAGAATAGTACGGTTCTACCGCAGTGCCGCATGATGATCTGGCAAGCTGTCGAGTAACGTTCAAGTTATCGCTTGACGACTCTACCACAGGTTATTCGATAGCTGTGATTGGAGGACACCTGGCCAAAAAAGGACATTGTGGGTCTCCGGCCCTGACTTATTCTAAAATGGGTGTCCCAAACTGCTTGAAAACGCGGCGCGTTTTCGTGTTTTCAGTTTGTAGGCCCATCTGTCGGGCGGCTGAAACTTTCGGAACGGTGGTTCCGAAACGGCTCTTCAACGACTAAGCGAGCGCTCCCATTGGCTGATGAGCCTGTAAGCGATCCCAAAGTGTGCCTTGCAGCATGGATTTCTTCAATATTAGGGATGACCCAGCCATGGTTTTGCCAATTGAGCGGTGTGCGGACGAGAGGTCAGTTAGTGGTGCAGAAGAAAGAAAACTGCGCCACCGCTTACGTTGCTCGTCCGCGGAAGACGTATCACTGTCGCACCGCTCGTGCCTCGCTAAGCTACAGTGCGGCCAATTTCGCCTGATAGATACTGCTGGCCGCCACCGAAGAAGCTTCCTTATCCCCCGCCCACTGCAACCTGCTCGTATACAACCTCGACCCAGGTCGCCGTTCACGCCTCGGTCTGCCACCTCTGCAGCGTGGTCCTGCATGTCCGTCACCGATCGGTGTTAGCCCACTCCCCAGTCAATGTTCAGTAGGAGCCCCCTAAATGGTCTTGGAAGGATGGCGGTTTCTACATAGACTAGGGTCGGCGCTGCCGACGGAGACCTTAAGTTGCGGGAACCAGAGGTGCCTGCGTGAGAGTTTTTCAAACAAGCCTATTGTACAAGAAACGAACTACAAGTTAGTATACAAGTACGAGACAAGAGACGGTGGTATTTGAAGAAAATAAAACTAGCTATTGTACAAAAACGATATGTGAGAGATAGCAATAGAATGAGGCCGAGGCATGAGATGGAAAAGAGGCAAGAATGGCCTATACAACGGAGAAAACTGTATGGTTGTGCGACCCATTCGACAGGAGGCGTTTGCGAGTGTTGACGTTTGGCAGATGAAACGCGCACCATATGACCTTACTTCCAGCGAGGCAACGCCGATCCACAGAGCAAAATGTATGATGTCAACGGAACAGGCCAACTAATGTTTCCCGTCCTGGAAAAGCCCGCTTTCTGAACATCACTCTGGCCGTGGAGTTGGCAGCGATTGAAGATCTGATATGCAAGCTCCGTGGACGAGTGGCATTCTCCTCTAGCTTGATATCATACGTCGCGACGATATGGGCCAACATCGTTTTGAGTTCAACCGCAGCAAAGAAACGACCACGGCTAGCAAAGAAAAATCAAAACGAGTGTGAATGGCGATTGGTGAGAGATGGTCATACCACGCATGTCGACCGTGTCCAAATGACGGGTACTCGGGAGAAGTGGTGGCAAATTGACGCTTCGTGCCTTCCTCATCCTCTTCACCCATGTCTGCAAACCGGAACGGATCAAATACCTCTGGGTTTTTGTACAGCGCGTCATCATAGTGTAACGCTATGAGTCCTGCATTGATCCTGGTGCCTTTCGGGATGAATGTCCCATCAGAGAACGTAAAGTCCTTTTTGGCCTTGCGTATCAAGCTCACTAGATAACAAAAATGGATGTGAATTGATAGTACATATGACGTGCAGAAAAAAAGGGGGGGAGGGAAGTGACTGACAAACATCGAGGCTTTCCATGCGTACACTCCCTGAGGAAACTGTCGACTTTACGCATCTTGCCTACGGAGGGTTTCGACCACCCCTCTTTCTCGACGATGGCATCAACTTCTTCGTCGCGGAGGGGCTGCACATAGTGAGGGTTCGCCGCTAGATTGTAGAATGCATTTGTGAAAGCCTGAAGTTCAGCATGACAAAAAGACCAACAGACGATCATGAAGTGCGCATACGTTGGATGATGTCTGTAACGCAACAGATGAGGTGAACGTCGCACACCTGAACATGACGGAAAACACCACGTGAAGAGCAGCAAAGTTGGTTGCAAGCACGAGGTTCGTCAAGTCTTCAACCGTGGCATCTGGACCTCCTTCATCCATTAGCCATGATAAAAGATCGTGCTACAAAAAAAAACATGAACATGGCACCACCCCGCAATAAGACCAACCAACAGGTTTCTCAGTCCAGCCCTTCACATACTCTGCCAAGTATTTCCGTCGCTCCTCGATGATTGGGCGGAGATGTCCTACACCCCGCCTAGTGTTCCTAGACACGTTTGTAATAAAACAGGCAGCTAGGCTGTCAAGAAGTTGAGGATGCTCTGCAGACAGGCAATCGTAAAGGACCTACGGTTTCAAATTTTTTGGGACAAATCCGATGAGAAGACCACCTATGACGACATCAATGATGTGTTGGATGTTGAGAGCCACAAAATCCGGGTTGCGACCTGCAATAGAGGCTTGGAAATACTCGCAGGTAACGAAGGGGAATACATACACAGTGGAAGTCCAACAAATGATCTGTTGCTAGCCCTACATACTATCTGTTGAACGGTTGTCAATGCTGGGACACTCTTCCACTCTATGTCATCCGATATGAACAATTTATTGTTTTTGATGACAGGAAACATGTTACCATTGTCTTCCAGGTCCAAGATCTTACCGAAGGCTGTAATGATCTCATCCCGCAAGTCGGGATAGAAGACCCCGATATTGCGAGTCAGCTGTGAGCGCAACACCATGATGTGGCGGGAATTTTGAACCCCATCGTGAATTCGAAATTAAAATCCTGTCCATAATCCTCCCTCAGAAACACGGGTGACGCAGTAAGAGAGAAGCCCTTCTCACTTCGTTCGTGGCCTCCAGAAATGAAAGCTCGTCATCGCGTGCATTTAGCAGTTCTTCTATGTGTGCACGTCCGGTTATGATGACGACCCAGTGGTAGAGCGTTGCGATTTTGAATTGGACACCTCTGTGCTGAAAATATCCATGGGGACCGGTTACAATACCGAGTCAGAACGAGGTTGCTTGCCTTTCTGTGTCCTTCTCGGATTTCATCTGCAGCGTTAGTCATGTACTTGATACCAGCCCACCATGAGCCAAGCCAACCACTCGATCCAATGGCCGGAAACGCATTCAGCTAAACAACGAAAAAGATGAGAACATTGCGATACAGGGATGGAATGCGGTTTACATTGGGACGCTTCGACAGCTGTGCAATCCCGACAATGACTGTGGCAACACCTGCAACAACATATGTCGTGGGCACGCTTGGTAGTTCTAACACCGTCCACTGGCACATTTCGGGAAGGCGAAGTTATGTATTCATTGTAAACGACGAGAACGCACCTTCATTTATACATTACACACTCCGACGGAACCAATGCCGAATGGGGTGTGCCGTTGAATCCCTGCATCATACGATTTCTGTCAGACATCCGCTGTAAGTCGACAACGTTTGCAGGGTCAAAAATTCAGCTGAAAAAGTAGAAATCGCGCAATCCAGTAAACTAGAACGTGACCAACACCAGCAACACGGTGATACATCAGGAAATCTTCACATCGCTTAACTAACACTTATTCCCACTTTGCGTGTCGAATCAGCCAAGTAAAATTAAGTTGTATAAGTAGATCCCTTTTCTGAGATTTTACTTATTCTCTGCTTATCACACACTTAAACACTTGACCATGCAGCACTGTAGTGGACGAAACACTCTATTTCAAGCATGTAAGCAAATGGTATTTGTTCAAGTAATGAACAAGGAGGCGAAAATGGCAAGCAAATAAGTGGGTCAGTAAAACCAGCAGGCATGAACTGCAAATGGATAAATCAGAAACCAGTGAAATGCCAGACACAGATGATAGTGAAAAAAAGAGTGATGGGAAGGAGGCAATGGGCAATGAACATGGCACTGCGACATGCTAGCAATTCTGAATACCGATGATGTGTTAGTAAAATACTGTATGTATAGATTGTATGAAGACTTACAGATAAGAGCGTATTTGTCTTCAGACTCATCAGTATCTACATTACTGCCATCTTTGAGAGAAAACTGGTGAATGGTCTCCATAATGTTACAGAGTTCATTCTCTGTGCGCCAACCAGCTGCAGCTGTCAGCTTTTGTGCAACTTTGCCCCAGTTCTGGTCTGAGAACACATAGGCATTTGTGCTGACCTTCCCTGAAGCCTTGTTGACTGTGGTGGGCATTTTGAGATTCTTTCCTTTCACATCAGCTTCCAGCTGAAGTTCATCATTGGCCATCATATAAAGCCCACACTGAAGCTATGGATGCACAGGTGAGTCAGGTGGGTGGGATGTCATGGTCAGATAGCATGAAAGAACACATACTGCAGCTCCACAGAGCCCCAAAATCTCCTTGAATCCACTGTGGTACAACATTGAGCAGTTCAATGAGGGAACATGAATCCATCCTTTGATATGCAGGAGGTAGGTTGTGGCCAGCAAATGCATGATGAAACAGGACTTGAACGCTTTTCCTGTGTCACTGTAGTCCAAGTCTGAGTAAAGATACCTGTGCTGTTTCAGTAGTTGGTCAGCCTCTGGGGTAGCGATGGAACTCCAGTAAGATACCTGTGCCAGTCAAGCAACTGGTTTGCCTCTTTAGTGATGGAGGCTGCATTCTCTTCACTGGAGAAGCTTGCCCACATTGATAATGCTGCTGAACCCATGCCGTGTTGCCAATCACAAAGTCATTGA